>CAWUFW010020765.1:0-141421 GCA_963921515.1 Calotriton arnoldi
AGCAGACCAGACCCATTGTCCTTGGGCCTCTTCATAGGCCCCAAGGACTCTGGCCACTTGAGGCAGGGCATGGCTCCCAGGGGAGGCTGGCGTTTCCCTGACCCTGCTCCTCCTACCAGTCCTGCTGCCACCGGCCTGCCCACTAGCCACATTGCTCACCACGGTCCTCGCTGTGGCTCCCAGGGTGGATCCAGTCGGCCGGGCCACCACCTGCGCTGGGGCTGGTGCCAGCGAAGACGTGGTGGTGGTGGCGGCGGTGGTGGTCGGTGCGGCGATGGTGGCGGTTGCGGCAGTGGTAGTGGCCACAATGACCGTGGGTGTGGCCGCAACGACAGTGGCAGCAGGGGGCTGGGAATGTTCAGCAGCCCTGGATGATGGGTTGGTGGGTAGGAGGGGTCCTGGGGAGCGGCTGGGCCCTGCCACACCAGATGGGCCTGCTTGGTGGTCCGTGTCCGAAGAGGAGGACAGATCCTCCAGATCCGTGTGTCCTCGTTGGGGGCTTGTAGGCTGGCTGTGCTGGCTGCTGGCTCCATCCCCAGCATCCAGCAGTTCGTCACCTGTGGAGAGAATGAGATTTGTTATTGTGTTGCACCTGGCGAAGTATGTATTTGTCGTCTGACATTAACAGTTCGTGCAATCTCGTACATGGGTTTCCCGGAGGCGTGTGTGTGGCTGTAGCATCTGTAGTTGTGTGTGCTTGGCAATGGGACTGTGTGCTGTGCACATGTGGCATGGGACGGATTGGCCATGCCGATGGGTGTGTTGCTGTGCCCCTACTTATTGTGACTCTGGTGTATGCGGGCTCCTGGCCCATCCTGGGTCTGGTTTGTACTTTGCTTTTGGTGTTCAGATGGGACGCTTAGGAACGCATATGGCAACATGGGGGCCATGCCCCAGATTCGCATTTGGGAGGGAATATGCTTTTGGGGTTCAAATGGAACGCTTAGGAACGCATATGGCAACATGGGGGCCATGCCCCAGATTCGCATTTGGGAGGGAATATGCTTTTGGGGTTCAAATGGAATGCTTAGGAACGCATATGGCAACATGGGGGCCATGCCCCAGATTCGCATTTGGGAGGGAATATGCTTTTGGGGTTCAAATGGAACGCTTAGGAACGCATATGGCAACATGGGGGCCATGCCCCAGATTCGCATTTGGGAGGGAATATGCTTTTGGGGTTCAAATGGAACGCTTAGGAACGCATATGGCAACATGGGGGCCATGCCCCAGATTCGCATTTGGGAGGGAATATGCTTTTGGGGTACATGCTGTGAGCCATGGGTGCCGAACGTGACATGTGTTGTGGCAGCATGACAGTGCATGGTTTGAGGTGTGTGCATGCTTGACATGGCCTGCATATTTGCTGTCTGTTGTGATTACTGGACATGGCATTGGACGCATCGTTATGAGTGAGTGATGGTTGTGTGCCAGCCAACGTATTGCAGTTGTCCCATCTCCTTGGTGTGCGTGCTGCCCTGTGCCATGTGCATCACTGCAGTGCTCGGGGGGTGTGGCCCATGTTGTGTGTTGTTGCTCACAGTGTGTTGTGCGCTTCATTGACTTCTGGCACATGGTTGGTCATGGGCATGTATCTTAGCGTGACTGCTGTATGTGTGGCAGCTGTGCGGATGACATGCCTTTCATGAGACTGGGGCTGACGGATGGGATGGATGGTATGTTGTATGTGCATGGTGTGTCTGTGTGTTTGATGGGTTCAGTGGTGTTCGTGTGCATTTATGTTGTTCCGCTCTGTTGCGTCTAGTGTTGTTTGTCTTACATAGGCGTAGTTGTGGGGTGTGTGGTTGACAGGCAGTAGGGGCTACATGGACAGGACTTCAATGGTGTTTCGGTTGTGTGTGATGAGTTGCACAGTGGCTGCCGTGTGGTACTATATTCAGTGTGGCTGGTGCATGCAGACGTGGCTCCTTGGGTGTTGCTATGTCTGTGATGGGTCATGTGGGGTGTGAGTCTGTTGTTCATGTCCGTGTGCACATTGTTCACTTGTTCGTGACGGTGGGCGGTGCTGCGTGTTCGTCTGCTACGTGACATGTCCCATGTGTTGGTCGTGTTCCGGTCCTCATGCCTCCAGTAATCCAGCCCTGTCCAGTTTCCCACCTGCAAGTTGTTCGTGCGTGCACTGTACTGGATGCCACATGGCTCTAAGCGGGGGGTGCTCCATGTTGCAGGTCTGTGGGGGTGGGGGGTGTTGTGGGTCGTGGGGGTGGCTGGACACCCACTGACACCGATTGCTGTGGACCGTGATGTCTGCCTTTCGGCTGTCGTTGTGCACTGCGGTGGCTGACACGTGGCTGTGGGGTGTGGGGGATGCTCCTCCTTGCTGTGCTGTGGGACTAGGGGCCTGGTGTGTGTTGTACTTGGGCTGTCCACCGTCCCACCCACTGCACTTTGTGTTCCTGCCACTTACCTGTTACTTGTCGGTTAGTGCAGCTGTGGCGGGCACATGGGTGTGGTGGGTGCTCGTTGTGGCGCTTCTGGCATATTTGGGGACCTGTTGGTGGTTACGTGGCTGGCTGAGTGTACACATGTCCCCACGTATGTTACAGTTGTTCGGTTTGGGCTGTGTGTGGTGGTGTCTGTTGCATGTGTGTGTGATGTGTTGTGTATTGTGTGCTGGACATGGGGGTGTTTGTCCCTGGGAGCTGTGGCATGGTGGTAGTGCATGTGAGTACATAGCGGTGTGCTGGTATACATTAGTTTGTACTTACCAGCCTCCACTCCCCCTGCTAATCCGGCGAGGATCTCCGGATGTATTATGACTCGCACCTTCTCCTCCCACGCTTTGAAGATCTTGAAGAGCGCGGGATTCCCTCCGCCAGTGACAGCAGCCAGCTCTCTGTTTTTGCCCTCCTTCTTCTTGACCAGGCTCTTTACGTCATTCCAACGTTTGTTTATTTCTCCTCTGTTCCTGGGCAGGGTCCCGACTGCATTGACCTGGTCTACGATCCGGTTCCACATTCTGTTTCTGGTGGCTAGTGGTGTGTGCTGGACCATGTTCCCATAGATTTGTGGGTACACCTTGATGATCTCGTCGACCATGACCGTCAGCTCAATGGGCGTGAACTTGGGCATTCTTTGTGGTGCCATGGTGTTTGTGGTGCTGGTGCGGTGTGTGTTGTGTAATGTGCAGGGGGTTTGTGGTGCAGGTGTTTGGTGGTGGTGGTGGTGGTGGTTGTGATGTGTGCGTTTCTGTGGTGTGCTGCTGTCCTTGCTGTGTCACTGTGTCCTCTCCTCTCCTCTCTGGTTTGCAATGTAGCAAGGGGTTGTGGTCTGTGGGAGTGCTGCTTTTGTACTTACCTATGTGGGTGTGTCCTCATGGTCTGTTGTTTTCAGGTGTGTTGTGTCTGGGGTTCTGGCCTTTGTATTTTTTGTTTGTCCGGGGGTGTTTTCGGGATGTGTACTGTGCTTGTGTATTTGTGCGTGCCTTGCTGTGTGGACTTGTTGGCCATGTTGTGTGCTATTGGTTTTGTGAGCGGATGGTTTCTGTGCAGGTACGTGGGCGCCATGGCTTCTGCCGTGTCGATTCTCATCAGCGTTGTTTGCGCTGGCGGGCGGTATATTTGTGGTTTTCCCGCGCTCATGGCGGTGCGATCGTAATTTCACGTGCGGTGTGTCGGCCGTGAGGGCGGGCGGTTTTGTGTTGTCGTGCGTGTTTCCGTCCGTGGCGGGCGGTTTGACTCCGACTCGGACGTTGGCGGGCGGTATTTTGTGTGATTTTTCCGCCGATGGCGGTTTCGGTTTGTGTAATCGTAATGGCGTGGTCGGTGTTCAGACGGTGTGTGCGGGCGGATTTTTGCCGCTTCCATGCCTGGCGGATTTTTTTACGCCGGGTATCGTAATGGGCCCCTAAGTATCTGTCTATTAAGCTCCAATGATTCTGAGGTCCAGATCCTGTGCCACAAGAGTACCGGTTGGATTTTGCACAAGTCCACAATGTGAGAAATGCCTAATTCAGTATGGCAGATAAAAGTAGAAATGCTATCGAGAACAATCAATAAAAATATTAGAAACCTATTCTCAATATATTGAAGTGACTTAACATTCTCGGAGCCCCAGATACCTGCCCCATAAGTGGCTATGGAAATACATTTAGCTTTGTAGATCTGTAAAACGATCTCCGGGGCCCGTTTCCCCAACTTCCTACTAAAATTCAAAAGTGCGGCTACCGCTTTGGAGAACAGTAGTCTTCTAGTCCTGATTGCCTGTGTCCAAGACCCCTTCTTATCGAATAATATTCCCAAATATGAGAAGGTGTTACAACATTCGATATGCTTCTTACCTATTGAGATCGGTCTAAAATTCCCATTACCTGCCCCGCATTTCATCACAAAAGTTTTGGCGATATTAACTTTTAACCCTAATTTATCCATATAATTAGTAAAACAGCTAACTAACCTCTGCATGCCTATTGGGGTCCGTGACATAAGAACCGCATCATCGGCGTACATTAGTGCGGGAATAGGTCTCTTGCCAACTTGTGGGAGGTCCTGGCACTCTTTCTCCAGGGTACTACCCAAGTCATTAATATATAGTAAGAACAGGAAGGGTGCTAGGACACATCCTTGTCTCACACCCCTCCTCACCCTAAAGTGCTTAGTTCATTCCCCTCCAACCCCGTAGCGAATCCTAGCTTTTGCCCCCGCATATAATTGTCTTAAAAATAAAACTATGGAACTATCCACCCCCAGGTTCATTAAAATTCCCCACAGTTCCTCATGGATTACACAATCAAACGCTGAAGATAAATCTACAAACGTTAGATACAACCTTCCCCTTTTTGCCTTCGTGTATTTACCAATCATCATGTTCAAATTTAATCCCTGGTCGATTGTGCCCATGCCCTTGCGGAAGCCAAACTGTAAATCACTAAGAATCGAGTGGTCTTCTGCCCAATCTTGTAGCCTTGATAACAAGACTCTACCAATAATCTTTATTGTAGAGTCTAATAATGATATCCGCCTGTAACAGGCTGGGTCCGACCTGTCCCCTTTTTTAAAAATGGGAACCACGGTTGATTCGTACCAGGAAGGTAAAAGGGTGGTTGCACTACATGAATTTAAAACTTGAGTTAAAAGAGGACCCCATAATAAAATATTATATTTGAAAAGATCTGCAGGGATACCATCCGGTCCCGGTGCCTTTCCTCCCATGTTCGATTCAATAGCTAAAATGACTTAGCTCCACTCGATTCTTAGGTTATTACCCTCAGTGCCTTGTCTAGTGGCCAAGATCACTTCAGTCGCTGGCTCTACCTCTGACATGGGAACGGAGTTACTATATAATTTTTCAAAATGCTCCAGCCATTCTACCTCACTAATAGCTATCTCAATCATAGCCCTATCTTTCTCTATCAAAAAGGGCGCATTGACAGCCCTCCAAAAAGCGGAGGAGTCCTTTAGCTTCGATGCTATGTGCAAGTCCCGCCATGCTTCATTTTTGAGAGTTGTTTTCCTTAACTTTAATGCTGTATTATACTCTCTACGTGCAAGTCTAACGTCCTCCACGACTCTTGGCTCTATGTGTAACGCTTGCTTAAGCTTAGCATGGGCCTTAGAACATGTTGCATCAAACCAACCTGACTTAGGTTTTTTGTTGTTGTTAAGTTTCCTTAGCAAGTCCTGCTTAATGTACTTTGTAATTACCAGAAAACCGTCAATGATGTCTTTATGCGAGGGACTTTCATCTAAACACACGTTGACTGCCTCCATACAATTCGTAATGACCTTCCCTGTAAATAAACCAGGGTCCAATTTAGCACATCTTAGGGCATATCCATTTTGCCTAGAAACGGTAAGATTCCCAATGGTTAAACATGTTTGATCAGTAATGTTTCCATTTAACCAGAGGGATATGCTCAGAGGGAAATGATCCCTAACTGAAATTTCGTGGGTATAAAAATCCTCCACTCTAGTAGCGTACCTGCAAGACATCAAAATAAAATCTATGGTTGAAGGTTTTCAATGCCCATTATAAGTAGTGCTAAAAGGCACGGGTTTAGAGCATAACATGTTAGCAAATCCCAGGTCTGCGTCAAACATAATTTCATTTAAGGTATACCCACATTTGTTATGAGCAAAGTGCCGGAAGGGATGATCCTTGTCACATGAAATACCACTGGGGGGAAATAGACTGGGGGTGAATGTTTGCCAATGTGCAGCATTCCGTCCATCATCTTGTGTGTTTTGCATTTTGCCCTAAGTGGGAAGGGTATGCCCAGACGTGGGTCCCGTGCTCACTACGCCACTACGCCACTGGAGTCAAGCTATCCTGGCTGATGAAGGCTGATAGCCTGAAACCGGTCCTAGGATGCTTGATTCCGGTCCAGGGAAGACATGGCTTGGCAGTTCGGTCTGGACTGTTCCCATGAGGCACAGGGTCAAGACTGATTTGCATATGGCTATGTCTGAACTGGGGTGGCGTGGTGAAGCAAAATAACGATGGATTAAACCCAGATCTGTGACTGGGGGTGAATGTTTGCCAATGTGCAGCATTCCGTCCATCATCTTGTGTGTTTTGCATTTTGCCCTAAGTGGGAAGGGTATGCCCAGAAGTGGGTCCCGTGCTCACTACGCCACTGGAGTCAAGCTATCCTGGCTGATGAAGGCTGATAGCCTGAAACCGGTCCTAGGATGCTTGATTCTGGTCCAGGGAAGACATGGCTTGGCAGTTCGGTCTGGACTGTTCCCATGAGGCACAGGGTCAAGACTGATTTGCATATGGCTATGTCTGAACTGGGGTGGCGTGGTGAAGCAAAATAACGATGGATTAAACCCAGATCTGTGACTGGGGGTGAATGTTTGCCAATGTGCAGCATTCCGTCCATCATCTTGTGTGTTTTGCATTTTGCCCTAAGTGGGAAGGGTATGCCCAGACGTGGGTCCCGTGCTCACTACGCCACTGGAGTCAAGCTATCCTGGCTGATGAAGGCTGATAGCCTGAAACCGGTCCTAGGATGCTTGATTCCGGTCCAGGAAGTCATGGCTTGGCAGTTCGGTCTGGACTGTTCCCATGAGGCACAGGGTCAAGACTGATTTGCATATGGCTATGTCTGAACTGGGGTGGCGTGGTGAAGCAAAATAACGATGGATTAAACCCAGATCTGTGACTGGGGGTGAATGTTTGCCAATGTGCAGCATTCCGTCCAT
Organism: Calotriton arnoldi; assembly: GCA_963921515.1. Classification (NCBI taxonomy): domain Eukaryota; kingdom Metazoa; phylum Chordata; class Amphibia; order Caudata; family Salamandridae; genus Calotriton; species Calotriton arnoldi. The sequence continues at coordinate 7,167 of CAWUFW010020765.1, forward strand.
TATCTTGTGTGTTTTGCATTTTGCCCTAAGTGGGAAGGGTATGCCCAGACGTGGGTCCCGTGCTCACTACGCCACTGGAGTCAAGCTATCCTGGCTGATGAAGGCTGATAGCCTGAAACCGGTCCTAGGATGCTTGATTCCGGTCCAGGGAAGACATGGCTTGGCAGTTCGGTCTGGACTGTTCCCATGAGGCACAGGGTCAAGACTGATTTGCATATGGCTATGTCTGAACTGGGGTGGCGTGGTGAAGCAAAATAACGATGGATTAAACCCAGATCTGTGACTGGGGGTGAATGTTTGCCAATGTGCAGCATTCCATCCATCATCTTGTGTGTTTTGCATTTTGCCCTAAGTGGGAAGGGTATGCCCAGACGTGGGTCCCGTGCTCACTACGCCACTGGAGTCAAGCTATCCTGGCTGATGAAGGCTGATAGCCTGAAACCGGTCCTAGGATGCTTGATTCCGGTCCAGGGAAGACATGGCTTGGCAGTTCGGTCTGGACTGTTCCCATGAGGCACAGGGTCAAGACTGATTTGCATATGGCTATGTCTGAACTGGGGTGGCGTGGTGAAGCAAAATAACGATGGATTAAACCCAGATCTGTGACTGGGGGTGAATGTTTGCCAATGTGCAGCATTCCGTCCATCATCTTGTGTGTTTTACATGAAATACCACAGCACCCACTGTCTGCATACATGCAAATATTACAATTAAAGTCTCCCCCCCATACAATGCATACTTCTCTGGGGGATGCAGCCTGGGTATTATGTATAATAATATTAATAGATCTCACTACCTCTTCAAACCTATTAGAAGGAATGTTATTATAGAAATTGACCACCAGCAGACGTAATGACCTATCTATGTCAATCGTCAGGACCTGATAATAAATGTCAGTGCCAATCAGGACAGTTTTTTCCAGGTTCAAAAGGTTCGACACATAAATGCATAGACCCCCCTTAGCTCTCCCATGAGTTGATGGAATAGCTGGGGTATGGAAGGATCTATAGCCAATTATGTGTATGGGTTCCTGAGTCCAAGTCTCCTGAATAGCAAGTACATCGTATTCTTTCACAAAGTCATTCCAGGTATGATCAATCACCTTTGTTTTCAACCCAGCCACATTCCAAAAACAAATCTGACAACAATTCCTCCTATCAGTCCTTTTTGCCATTTCTGGCACGCAGGCATTAGCTATCGGGAGAGTAGGCTGTGGGGGCTGTACATTCCATGGTATATCAAAGATAGCGGTGGTAGAGGAACTAGAGTTAAGGTTTCCAACTGCCACAATGACATCCTCATTATGTCCATGATTTTGTCCCCTGCTGGGCCTATTTAGGACCTCTATGATTTCTTCCTGTTCAGGTATCAGGATCCTTTCACGGTTATGGCTAGAAAGAATAGGCGGGGAAACCTCCTTCCCAAGGTTGTGTATATGCAGTCAATCTACCTCTTCTAGGTTGTGAAGAGCTTCGAACCTATTATGGATCTGGACATTATAGTATTGTTTCTGGTTTACCGGGTGAGGGGCTGAATGTACCACTGAAAGATGTTCATCCACTGGTCGATAGAAACATCCCAGGGGAAGAATGTTTATGCCACCTTGAGAAATGGACTGAGCTCCACCCCTAGACAAAATCATTTGTACCAACCGTGGGTCGGCAAATGATAGTACCACACAGTCACCATTTAACCTTTTTTGCCCCCGCCCTACCCATCTTATCCGTCTCGCCATCTTAAATTCAGCAAATAACTTTTCAGGATAGCCTATCCTAGTACCTAGCCAGCCAAGGCTTTTATTTCTTAGTGAAACCCAGGATTCTTCAGCCCCAGGAGGCAATGTCGGTACATTGGCTAAAATCACAGTATATGGCGTAGCCGCCGGAGGGAGATCTAATATAGTAGCTTGGTGTGGGATTGTCTGGTTAGCCTGTTTGACATGCACCCCCAGATTTCCCTTATCTACTGCTACCGTAGATTGTGTGCCGAGGGCTAGCCCTTCAGTTAACGTGTGTTTTTGATGGTGATTTGTTGCGCCGAAACTATGAGGGTTAGGCAGGAGTGGGGGAGTAGACATGTGGGGTTTATACAGGGCATCGGGCTGTACCGGGTTATGGCTTGGAATTCTATCTCCTAAAGGAACCCTCGTCGAGGATTTCCCCCCCACGGCGACGGATCCATTAGGCAGACTAACGTCATTAGTAGACTCCTCCCGTCTTGCCAAGGATGACACCAAAACGTCCAATTTGATGGAAATAGAGGACGTAAAATCTCTGATAAACTTGGCTAAGGTTTCTAATGTGAGTTTCACCGATTCTAAATCTTTTTTAAGACCATTTCCCCTCTCCCTTGCTAAAGTTTCTCTAATCTTTTGTTTGGCTTTAGGTTGAATCTTACCTTTTTTTACAATTTTGTTACAAGGATTAGGGCTAGGGATTGGCGCCTCAGAGGCGAGGTCTATAATTGGGGCATAGGAAGGTTTAACTTTCCTTTGACATTTGCCTGGTGGCTGTAATGCACTCTCCTGGTCACTACCCAAAAAATGTTCAGATATATGGTCAGATATATCAAGTATGCAACCATTTATTATGACTTCTCTTCTTGTTGGACTTGTATGGGGAAGTGGAGGAGTGGGAGAACATATGGGCGGGCCTACTTCTAGATCAGCCACATTAACCCCATCAGTACTTAGTCTCTCTGTGTTGATGACTTCCTCCACTGAACTAATTTGTTTTTCTATAGCCCCCATGGCCCCAGTCAGATAGTTTAGCAAAGTCTGCCTAGGGCCTGTTGTCTGACTTATCTTAGATGTACCCTGTGCCTTCCTTTTCCCCATTTTGAACAAATGTAACAATGCACAATATACACACAAAATTCGTAATACAGAAATCCAATAGTCAAACCCCCCCAACCAGACAGGGCAAAACAAGGTTACTCAAAATCAATGACTTCCAGATTTCACAAGTTCATGGATATTGACCGCATAAGGGTTTTTAAAGTCAATCTTAGTCACTTAGCCACGCGTAAACAGACGCATATACAAACAGATAAGAGAAGGACTATGATTAACAATCTCTTACTACGCCGATGAACCAAGAGAAACAGCCCAGCCCGGCCTCATCCGGTCTATGACGGGCTAAAACGGGCCCGTCTTGGCCCGGGCATGCCCCGCGCGCGTCCCCGCGCTGCGGGACCTGCTCTCAGGCTTTGTAGCTCCTGCCCGCCTCCAGGGGCAGTCACCAAAGTGCATTGTCCGGTGTGCTCGCTCCCACAAGGGTTCAGGTGCAAAGTGCGCTGTGTCCCGGTTTCAGAGAGGTCTCCCACGCTGCTGGACCTGCTCTCAGGCTTTGTAGCTCCTGCCCGCCTCCAGGGGCAGTCACCAAAGTGCGTTGTCCGGTGTGCTCGCTCCCACAAGGGTTCAGGTGCAAAGTGCGCTGTGTCCCGGTTTCAAAGCCATATCTCTAAATCAGGCAATTGATCAGGCAATAGCTTCCCACACTGGCTCTCTAGCTTTCTGGTGCAAACTACACGTAGTCCCAGCACTACGAGCGTCTCTCCTGCTATCGCGCTGTCTCCGCTCCACAGTGAAGAGCAGGATGCTGGGAGCCGAGAGGAGCTAAATCCAAACGTATCACAGGAGCCGCAAAGACTCTACTAAACAGCTTTTTCAGGTAGTCACTAAATTATCAGGGTCCGTGACAAACCCCCCACCAGCCCCCACCCAAGATCTGTGCAATGCCCTGGCCAGCTCCTTCCTAGACAAAGTCAGCAATATATATGTCAACTTCGCCGCTCAACCTAAAGACTAACTACTCGATGGCCACTCCTGACATCGACGAAAACACCCCTTCGTTCTCGAATTTTAGCCAAGTATCACCAAAACAGATCAAGGACCTCATATTAACCATCAAGTCAGGCTCCCCCACCGACCCATGCCCAGCCACCGTCTCAAAACTGATTCCTGACTTACTAGCCCCAAACCTAACAGACATCTGCAACGCCATGTTCAACACTGGCACCTACCCTGCCACATGGAAAAAGGCTATAATCAAGCCGCTGCTGAAGAAGCAGCACCTTGATCCGCTAGATACAAAAAATTACAGACCTATCACAAGCCTTCCTTTCCCAGCAAAATTTTTGAGAAATTAATGAACTCACAATTAGCCCAATACATTGAAGATAATAACCTCCTGGATGAGACGCAATTCGGCTTCAGGAAAGGTCATGGCACAGAAACCGCCCTCATCAAAGCAGCAGACGAAATTCGAACAATCCTAGACCAAGGTGGGGCCGCAGTGTTAGTGCTGCTAGACTTATCAGCAGCCTTTGACACGGTCGATCACGCTACACTGATCGATCGTGTCTCAAACATAGGCATCAAACTAAAGGCCAAAGAATTACTGGCCTCGTTTCTTTCCAACCCCACACAATCAGTGAGTCTCGGCGACTACAAGTCCTCTCCATTTACCCTCCCGTGCGGTGTGCCACAAGGTTCATCCTTGAGTCCGACACTGTTTAACATCTATGTGTCGGACCTGGCCAAGGTCATCAAAGCCCACGGGATGGGACTTACATCCTATGCCGATGACACACAATTGGTGCTTGCAATCCATAATGATGGAGGAGCAATTGCGGCCAGCTTCCAAGATGGAATGCTCGCCATCAGCACCTGGATGGCCAACAATTGCCTAAAGTTAAATTCCGACAAAACGGAGGTATTGATTTTTGGTAAGCTACTTCCCGCCTGGTCCTCCACTTGGTGGCCCACCAATCTGGGACCACCGCCTTGCCCGGTATCGAAAGTTAGAAATCTAGGGGTCATACTCGACGACAAACTGGCTTTCACATCACATGCCAATACTATTGTCTCGTCATCTTTTTACACTCTCAAAATGATTAAAAAACTCCTACCCTTTCTTCCATCAAGTGCCGGAAAAACCCTCGTTAGCACCCTAGTAATGTCAAAAATCGACTACTGCAATAGCCTTTTCATTAACGCCCAGAAAAAGGTCACCAACAAACTGCAGATGGTGCAGAACGCGGCCGCCAGAATGATAACTGGTACCCCCAAGTATCAACCAATCTCAACGGTAGTTCGAAAACTTCATTGGCTACCTATAATTAGCCGCATTAAATTCAAGGCTCTTTGCATTGCCTTCAAGGCCATCCACAAAACTGGACCTGACTTCTTGAAGAAGGCTTTCTGTGTTCACACTCCCAACAGAACCTTGAGTTCCTCAACGGCCAACCTTTTGATGGTCCCTCGCACTAAAAAAGTTTCCTGGGGTGACAGAAGATTTACTATTGCGACTGCTAAATTATGGAATACCCTCCCTCTGCATATTAAATCTTGCCCAAACCTACTTGCCTTCAGGAAACTGATAAAAACCTGGCTTTTTAATCAATAAGCACCCCACCTCTTGCTCGATCTTCTACACAGTCCTCAGCGCCGAGACACCCAAGGGTATTTGTGCGCTCTACAAATTGCTTAAATAAATATATATGGAGCAAGGGGAGAGTTATTACATTTGTGCAGCTACAGAATAAATATGATATGCCGCCCACAGAATTGTTCCGCTACCTCCAAATCAGACAGGCACTCATGACCATCATCCCGCCAGACACTACCCTCCCAGAGGCTTCGCCACTGGAGGACAGGTTACTTGCGGAGCGTATTGATAAAAGAGCCATACCACTAACCTACCGGAAAATAATTAACAATCAGGCTGACCCTACACGGAGTCTCCATGAGAAATGGCAGGCAGACATTGGGGAACTAGACGACACTGACTGGCAGGAAGCGCTAGAGTCTCCGCGAGAGGTGGCAATACCCTCAAGACTGCGACTGGTGCAACTCAAAGTGCTCCACAGGACATATTTAACTAGGGCATTATTAGCCAAAGTAGGGAGGGCTGACACTCCACTCTGCTTGCGACAATGTGGAGCAATAGGTACATTCTTCCATACCATATGGGAATGCCCGGGTATCCAAACATACTGGGAAACAATCAAGAACACAATAACACGAGTCAGCGGGCCTCCGGTACCACTAGAACACAAACGATGTCTCCTGAACATATGGGAAGCCACGACCTCAATCGCAAGGCCCAAGACTGGGCGACACTAGGCATGACTATAGCAAAACGCAATGTCGGCAAACACTGGGGAGTGCAAAATGCGCCGACATATGGAGAATGGTGCAATGACATGGACTGGGTCATGGTGGCTGAAAAAGCAGTGTATGTACACAGAGGATGTCCCAAGAAATGGGAGCGGGTGTGGGGCGGATGGAACAAATTCAGAGGAAATATTTGTACAATGCCATCAGCAGGACTCTCGCCAGATGATAGTGATTAATACACTGTACCAGTTACTGGAATAATTAGCAATGGTAGTCTCTTTGGAAATGTACACAAATGCCAGAAAAATCGGTTGTGGCGCAAACAGCCTGACTTCGTGTACACATGTATACAACTGTATGGGTGATGTTGCTTTCAAGTCGTGCATGCAATAAAAAGATTTTTTTTAAAATAAATAAAGGCAGTAAACAAGAACGGGCATATCTTAAACAAAGGAGATTTGTCTGTTGACAGACCGTTATTTATTCTTAAACGGAGTAGTAACTTACAGGACATGCTAGTCCACACACGACCAAGATGTAGACCAATGCAGGAGACACAGCAGTCACTGTGGAGAGGACCCCCTGTTGTAGGCCATTTCCTATGTGGGTCATGCTCGGTGTGACCCTTCACCCCGACATACTAAACAGCTGGAGCTGGGCCTACAGACACCATGGCATCTGACCAACCATACTAATTGTAATTCATGGGGTGTCATCTACATGATTACATGCCCATGTTCTTTTAAGTATATTGGTATGACTACACGTAGAGTCAAGAATAGGATTGTAGAACATGGCAGTTCTATTAAATGTAAAAAGTCCAATACACGACTAACTAGACATTTCCTTGAAATGGGCCACACAGAAGATGATCTGTCCTGGGTGGTCCTTGACAAACCTAAATACGATACACTAATGGGTCCCCTTGAGAAGATCCTATTCCGGAGGGAACAACGTTGGGTTTTTCGTACCAAGAGTCACACAATAGGACTTAATGATGACATCCCTTGGTGTTCATTATAATGTACTTGGTGGACACCTGCATAGCGGACGCACCCCAATGTAGTGGCTCAACTACGTTATGATCATTGATGTATCCTCATTTTATACGAGAATTGTATTCCTATTCTCTGTCACTGGCTAATGCGACAACCACGAGATTCATAATGGTAGATCCATCAATAATGTCCGCTGTGGTATATGGAATTCATAGTTCCAAGCGAAGTCCTTATTTGACATCTAAAATGAGTCCAGACATCATGTCATGTCATTGATATAAACACCTTTTTACTATGCACTTTTAGAGCACGATGTGGGTCATACACAATTTTTGAAATTTGATCTGTATGCGAGAATACATCCGGAGACACTTTAGAATTGCTTTCCATGTTATTCTCGGCATTTGAAACACATAGCACCAATGGAACTACATTTGCCAGCATTCTCACGCTAGAAGTGGAAATAGACCATGCAGTCATTTCCGCCGGACCGCGTTAAGAGAGAGACGCCGGTAACCTGTTTTCCCCTTCAAGCTCTTCATTGATGCGATGGGAGACAGGATATAGGTAAGGCGCCCACCTGGTCGCATCCCTAATTTTGTTAACACTGATCTAATTCTAACTCTCATTCTGATGCATTGGCTGCGTGGTAACTGTTTGTCTGCTTAGCACTTCTTTGTGGTGGAGCGCGTTGGATCCCCCTAGCGCGCACACCACCAAGGTACTTTGATATTATGTATGCTTCCCTTACAATTAGGATAAGATGCATAAGACACATTTGTACGCAGTGATATATGGAATTCACAGCTCACAGCGAAGTCCCGACTTTATACTTAATATAAGTCTGTACAGCATGTCATGTCATTGACATAAATACGATCAACCTAATAATGGGCATAACAGTAGAGTATCATTGCAAATGATCTCTACATTTCATTTATCCTGATATAGGAGCTGAACACCCGATTGATTTGCTCACACCTTTAAGAACTGAGCACATGAATACAGATTGAGAGGTGGAGATGATAAGAGAAGAGTGGTGACATCTGACAATTGTTTTTGTAATTTTATACACCTTTAGATTCCTGATACCTGCTATAAAGGGACTTATGAAGGTGGAGTATGACTATTAGTCTCTAATTGGTGAGGCCATACACAATGATATATTTTATATTTACACGTTTTTGCAGTGTTGGTGAGGGACACTGGTGGTTTGAAAACATTGGGAACTGGTATGATGCATAATGTGTTTTGACGTGTGTTTTCTATATCCTTACAGCATGTGGACCTGACTAGAAGCTGGTACCACTGACAATCTCCATACCAGTAAAAGTATGGTATTTATTTATTATTTTACGCACAAGTAGAGCACAGTGACATAGAGAATGGTCCTGAAGAATGCCAAGAACCTTTTGTCTATAGAGGCAGAAACATGATGACCGGATTCCAATAGAGAAATATCAATAACCCTTTTTTCACTTAGCTTATTTTAATCTATCCACTGGGGGTATCAATAAAGATTAATTTTACCCACCAGGAGATAGTTTTAATTCACACTGATTTACGTTTTGTTTTGCACTCTGCCCCTCACTTACAGCCCTAGATTGGATGACATAAAAACACCTCGCGCTCCTCTCCTATGGGGGAGTTGCAGCCCGCACTGGGTATCTTGCGGTCCCAGTGTGAAGAGGTAACCCAATGATGAAGCATGTCACCCTAGGGTGAGTGAGGGTTCTCGTCTTAACACATGAGTGCTTCTTCCCTTCCCTCTACCTTTGGTTATGTTCACAATACACCATCCGGTTACCTTTTTGTGAGATAGATTATATGGAGTGGTATTGTTGATGGTAACAATTACTACCTTTAGAACCCTTATTGTGAGATACTATTTCCTGAGAGCAACAGATAGAAAAATAAATAAAACGGAAAGATAAAGGAAGAGAAAGATGGAAAATCCGTTGCAAAGGGAGAAAGCCTGCGAGAGTGAGATAAAGGGGCAGGAAGTGTCTGTTAGTGTATTAAAGAGGCATCAGCAGTGCTTAATTTGTAAAAAAAGAAGTGCTGGGGCCCTCGTCAGGAGGCCACCGCAGTTTGTGCCACACATAGCCATTGTACTTACACAACTACTAACCATCACACCGCTACAAGTGTGACAATTCAGACTGTTCGAGCCCACCAAAGCTTTAAGAATGGTTTGAGTGACAGGTATTAGTTGTTTTTAATGTATACTGAATTAACAAACAACTGTTTTTCTGCTAATTTTTAAATTGCACAAACAGCGCCACAATGTGGCAGCTTTCATCAATGCAGGGTCCAGCAATTAAGTGCCAGCAATTATGTGCCTGTGCCGAGCACTGAAACCACAGCCCTAATTAAGCACTGGGCATCAGGTGGTTTTACAGATATGCAACCTTGGTATTCCACACCCGACTTTTAATTGCATCGACCGCGGGCTTCTGAGCGGAGCTTCAGGCACATGCACTCATTCTTACTAATCGGCCCAAGTAGTCCCACTCAGAATTGCTAATACTAGATGCAGAACTAATTTGAGGTGGGATTGTGAGCTGTACTCCGAGGATACACTCAAGGATATAGAATTACAAGGTGAATTGGAGATAAAACATCCACTTTCGCCACAAACTTCGTATTTGACTCTGAAGTTTCACACGGATGAAACACATCGGATCTGGGGAGTTACCACAAATCTAGAAAACCTAGTGAGGCCAGTAACTCCCATTACAAGTCCCATTGAAATTAAAGCATGACTTGCAATGAGGTCTCTTCGGAGTATGTGCCCTATCATGGTGAGACAATCAGTGGACAAACTGCCATATGAGTTCACTTGGACAAATTCAAAGACCAGTAGCCCCTGCCACAAACTTCTCTAACAAAATCTCCATAGTCTTGGTAGCTCTGTTCACACTGTGCTACTGTTAACTACCACATCACAGCTGAAAGCCAGAACTCATATCCATCTACGCAGCCATTAACAAAAATGGATTCTTCCCTTCTGGAAAATATTACTATTAATTCTTAAATTCAAACAATCAGACATTTGCCTTAAAAATCTGATGCTACCTTTGGTAGTGCAGCTCAGATGGCACCACAGTCAAAGCCAACAAACAAACCAACAGAGGCAAGACTTTACAGAGTTATTATAAAAAGAGAAAGACAAAGTATGAAGGTTGCTGTGGTTGTACGCTCTTTCTTTCTTTCCTGACGTCATCTATGGCTGGTAGTTGTCCAGGCCCAAAATCCCCATCCTTGGATCCTCATTCCAAAGACTGGTGTATGGCTAATAAAGTGGAAAAGGATGCATGTATGCCCATCAAAGTAGGGTCACTATTATGTTATGAGAAAAAAAATAGCCATCATGCATCTGTGAAGAAGGTGGGGTCGTATTTTGGAAGTTCTGAAAATGTGTTATTCCATAGAATGTTACTCCTTCACCCCCTATTCTTCTCTCTTGGGCATTTTATTGTTTCTTTCTTTTATGCTCGAGCCTACCTCCCAAATATGAGCAAGCCCTTCACTTTTCCAAAGCAAGATCTCAGCTCCACATTCCCAATGTGAAGGAAAACCAAAAATGGTCACCTGTTGATTCTTTGAAAGAGTCAGTACTATGATATCTTTAATCGTGCTAAAAACATCAGCCCAAAACGACTGTACCCACTGGCATATCTATAACACATGGTGGTACAACCATCTCTCGCCAAGCTTCCTATTGTATAAATCTGAGTGAGATTAGTACATCCATTGGGCAGCCTGTGAATGTCAAAACCCCAGCAGCGAACAATCTGAAAACTAATCGTCTTCCTCTAGGCAGTAACCCTACTATGGAAAATACTATACTACATTTTGCTACATAGCCTGTATGACAAATCACCCCATGTATCTCTCCCATTCCTTTTCAAATCTTAACTCATGTGACAGATCCCTAAATACTATTTGTAGCGTCCTCCTCAGCCTGGGTACCCGCTAATGACTACGGCACAAACAGAGCTTAGTATAATACGTCTTTATTCGTCTGCATGCAACAGCGAACTCTGCAATCTAAACCTGCATTCACTTCACTACGCTCTAACACTTACGTCACTGTTCTATGGAGTCCAACAGGAGCCAAAAGGGTTCCGTCATTGCTAACTAACACAACACTTTATCTCCCCTCTGTTGAATAGAAAGTTACAATTTAATTTACAAATATATATATACAATTATAGCTCTTCAATAAGTCTTTGTGGTGCTCTGATCACACTTTCTGATTGTGTCTTTGGAAACTGGGGACAGGCAGTAGAAGTGTCCATGATCTGCATTGGTGATGTAGGAGCAACAGCAGTCAGGAAGTTTTTAATTGTCCTTTCAGACCCAGACTCTACATTGACATCTGTGCCTAACGACCAATGAGCCACGTGTCGGAAATGCGAGGAATCATGTGTAATGGACTTCCCAGGTCTTTGGGCAGTCACCATGTGTCCTTTGATGGTCACAGCATGAAATCTCTCAACATCAAAGGGAGCATCCGATTTCCACTTTCAAGGCTGACGGACAAGCACCCGATCTCCTCTAGTGAACGTAAGGTCTTTTGCATGTCGGTGCTTGTCTGTATGGCCCTTCATTTTTCTTTTATGATCCAAGTCTTTAATATGGGTTTCTTCCTCATTACTTGATCATCTGTTGGTCCATTGAGGTAACTTGGCCGTCATGGCTCTCCTGAGCATCAAGGGTGCAGGGCTTTCACCTGGGGTCGAGTGAGGGGTCGAACGATAAGCATGAAGAGAAAAATTCAAGACAGCTTTAAGGTCGAGCTTTTTCAATATATCACACTGAACAGCTTTCTTAAGAGTACTCATGAAATGTTCAAAAAGCCATTGGCCTGTGACCAAAGAGGTGTGCTCTTCTGATGCTTCACATTAAAATGACTGAGAAAGTCTTTGAATTCTCGAATGTTGAAAAGTGGGCCTTTGTGAGATTTTAAGATCTCAGGAACACCCCATGTCGCGAAGATGCCGTCTAATCTCTTGATGACTCTTTCTTGAATGATGGATGAGAGATCTTCTATCAATGAAAAAAGGGAGTATTCATCAACAGTCACCATCAGGTGATGTCCATTGTCAAGAGGACTGAAGACGTCAATGGCAATTCTTTCCCATACATGCTTTGGCAACTCTGACATGTTTAAGGTGCATTGAGTGGTTTTTGACGAAAGGCAGTTGCATAGATGACAGGCCTTCAATTCTTTTTCAACCCTCTCATCGAGATGAGGAAAGTAGACTCGGTCTCAGAGAGCTCGTTTTGTGGCAATGATTCTATCATGTCCTTTAAAGACCACTTCAACTATCTGTTGTTACAGACTCTCCGGAATAATAATTCTCGAACCTCTCAGGATAACGCCATATTGAGTAACGGACAGTTCATCTTTGACATTTTTAAACTTCTAGTATTCACTGTCACTGGTAAGATGTCAAGTGTGCTGGTTCCAAGACTGATGTGCAATAATGTCTTTTAGTTTTAGCATGTCACTATCCTGACTCGTGGCATTGACAATTTGCTCCAACGTAATAGTAACTGGTGTGCTTGATTTCACAATTAAATTTATGTAGGCTTCAGCCATCTTGCAAGGGGTACCAAGGCACTGTAGAGGCGCTTGTGAGTAGTAGTCGGCAGGGGTTTGATCTTTCCTTGGATGGTGCACAATTGTGTAGTTATATACTTATAATCTTTGGGGCATATTAGCAAGACCCACGTTAAAATTATCGCCGTTTTAGCGGCAGGAAACTGCCGCTAAAACGGCGATAATGGGCTTGCTAATATGCGTTATGGAATTCCAATAGAAGCCCAGGTTAGATGTCCTGCACATCTAACCTGGGCTTCTATTGAATTCTATAACGCATATTAGCAAGCCCATTATCGCCGTTTTAGCGGCAGTTTCCTGCCGCTAAAACGGCGATAATTTTAACGTGGGTCTTGCTAATATGCCCCCTAGTCCCCAATCTTAGACCCCAACGTTCAAAGCGAGGAGGCATAATGGCCTTTAGCTTGCCAAAGATGGTCAATAATGCTTTACGATCAGTCACAAGTGTGAAAGGCTTTCCATACAAGAATACATGGAAATGTTCACCAGCCCACACCACTGCTAAACTTTCTATCTCAGGTTGTGAATAAGCATGTTCAGTTCGGGACAAACTTCTGCTTGCATATGTCACAATATGTCTTCAAGCATTTTGGTGTCCACTCTTCTGTGTAAGGACTGCGCCTAACCGGACTGGGCTACCATCAACAACAAACTCTGTATGAAGTTTTGGATCAAAGTATGCCATTTCAATAATGTTCTCAAAACCTGCATCCACAAGTAAACAACACACTTGTGTGAAAGCTTTATCGTGCTCCTTCTGTATAGCTCCAAAAATCAATAGATCATCACTATAATTAAAAGAATTCATGACGGGCTGTATGATACGTCGAATGGCATCTTGAAAAAGCTTGCAGATGATGACACACCAAAACGTAGTCATTTATAACAAACAGACCAATATGTGTAGGAAAGGTTGTAGTGCACCTGCAATTCACCTCGCGTTTCAAATGATGATATCCTTTATTCAAATCAAGGTGAGAGAAGACCTTCGCACCATTCAATTGTGTTATCATGTCGGCAATGTGCGGGCCTGGATGTCGTTCTCGTTCAATTTCCTTGTTCGCTTAACACATATCAATGCAGATGCATGCATCTCCTTCATGGAACTTTTTGGGTACTACCACTATGGGAGAAACCCATGATGTTGGACCAGTGGAACGCTCAATGATATCATGCTGGAGTAATGATTCAAGTCCCTTTTCAACAGCTTCCTGTAAATGAAATGCAATTCGTGTGTCTTTGAGCAATAGGACAGACATCTTTATTAATGTGTAATTGTACTTTCATAGTCTTGAGTTTTCCTAACCCATGAAACAACGAAGGGAACTGACTTACTATTTCGTGATGGGCATTCATGTTATAGTTCACTCATATCAGTCCCATATCAGCAGATGTGCTGAATCTGGGTAAACAGGCACTTGACGCCGTACCTTGAAGTACATGAATGAGTACTTGTACTTTTGCTTTCTTGTGTTTCATTGTTGCAACAAATGGACCTTGACATTTTAATGGCATTGATGCAGCCCATGTATGCACTTTAGTTTTCTGTGGCATAAGTTGTGGCAGTGGAGATAGTTCATTGTATTGCACCTCAGGCATTATTTTTAACAATGCACCGCTTTCGATAATATAAGGTATTGAGCAGCAGTTTATTTTGAGTGTAATCTTTGGAGAATTTTCGAATAACTGGTGCTTATTTATGTCGACTTTTCTTTGACTTGCAGTTTTCTTCACAAGTGGCCAGTCCAACATGCGCACGTTTTTCTGAGGTAAACATCAACATTGGACAACCATCATCTTTCACTTGATGTTAAGACTGAATCACTTTTTGATGATGATTTAGATGATGATATACTTCCTTTGGTGTCAATTTGCCTCAACTGGTGTGGTCGCTTGGCTTTGTCAGCGTGTGTCGAACATTACTTCAGAAGCATTTGGGAGGCCATTTTGTCTTCATGCTGTGACACACTTACTTTTTCCTTTGTCTTGCAATCCGTTACAAAATGGTTCTCCTTCCCGCAGCCTTTACACTGGTGGGACACTTACCTTCATGTGGAAATCAAAATCCACACTTGAAGCACAATTTCTTTTTCCGTGGAGACATCACTCTGTGTCCCTCTGCCTTGTGCTTTGGCTTACTTTTCGAGTTCATGACTGACTCATTCTGGGCACCTGCCACCTCCTTGTCAGCAGCTTGCCGATCGGCATGCTCTTCAGCTCTGGCAGCCATGAGAACTCGCTCCAGGCAACGGGGCCGATTACGATCTCGTCCGGAAAGCTTTCTGACCGATTCTGTTCCGGAATGCTTTCCGAACAACTCGGATCGGGGGAGTCCGACCGAGCGATTTTGATGCATCCAGATGCTTCCGGATACGATTCGGTCAGACTCCCATTGACTTCAATGGGAGCCTGTGTTCCGAACGAGAACACAGGCTCACATTGAAGAAAGGGGTAGCTGGGGAAACTCATGCACCCTGTGGCAGGCAACCCATGGTGCCTGTCACACAGTGCATGGTCTGAAAGGGGGGTCCCTTGGGTACCCCCTTGGCCCGATTCGGAAGGCCCCGGGTGAAGGGGGGCCTGCTACGGGCCCCCAAAGACAGATTCCGAAAGCCGTTTTGTTTCGGGCAAACCGAATCGGAACGGCTGTCCGAATCAGTCATCGTAATCGCTCGCTCGGAAACCGTGTCCATGGAGCTGTACGATTCGGCTCCGAAAAGCTCGACCTGTCCAAATGCCTTTCGGAACCGATTCGGACAGCCCTAATGGTTTCCAGGCATCGTAATCAGTCGTTGGGAACTGTGTACGATTCGGTCGGAAACAAGGGTTCCGAATCGGATTCGGCAAACCCGAATCTGATTCAGAGCCCTTCCAAATGGCATCGTAATCGACCCCTAAGAGTTTCTCTCAGCATTCGTCATCTGAATGAAACTGACAGGCATCTGTCAATAACTCTGAGACGTATAGCTTCCTCATTATTAAATTAATTGGACTTACAGTGTTTGATGAGCGTATCCAGTCTCTCAACAAATTTGTCACTGGTTTCACCAACTTTTTGTCATTCCTGATTGAAAATGTACCTTTCATAATCTAAATTTGGCATTGGATTGGACTTGAACTCAAGATTTCTTTTTTTTTTACGCTCTGTGTTTTCGTCAACTTGTAGCATTTACTTTATTTCTTCTTTTACACCTTCATCAGCAAGATTCTTAAGGTATTTGATAATCTTCATGTTATCTGTTTCTTCTAGTGCATCAATGAAATCATCAAATGTCTCTATCCAAGCAGTCCATCTGTCGCCAAAATTTTGCTTTTTGGCGGTATTGAATTGTGATGGTCATTTCAGGAAGGCGTGGCATTATAACCATTGGTGGAACTTACTCATGTTTAAAGTAGTGTTCTTTCTCATGCTGCTTGGTGATCTTGTTTATGCAAACCATCTCGGAGGCCCTGCGATGTGCTGGCCTCTGGGTCATCTTTGATAATTAAAGGAAACATGGCTTTTTTCTTGGTCTCCATTGGGAAAACAACCTTTCACTATTCCGATCGCCACTCTCAGCTTTCTGATCTTTGAGGACCTCTGCAGTTGTTCTGAGCCCCGCTCGGCAGCTTTGGTGGTGTGCCATTCGCGTATGGATGGCTCTGTAAACACAATCCCCGGGCTCTTTTTCTGGGGCCACTACTGCCAACGCTATGGTATGATGTTTCTCTTTACTCAGTTCTAGTAAGCAGATGACCATTTCTTCTATCTGAAGCGCTTTGCTTTTAGGCGTCTATTTGTACTGTCTGACACCTGGTTGATCTCTGCCTTACAGCGCTTCTGATCGCAGCGTTATCTTGCAATTTGCTGTCGCTATTTGCTGCTCTTTCAAAACCTGGTTGTATACGCCTTTAACATTATCACTCCGTATGATATATAGCTTTAGGTTGCTTAGTAGCGCCTTACCTCTCTTTATGGCCTAATGTGTAGCCTGTGAGGCTGGGGCTTTTTCAAGGTTTAAGGTTTCAATCCAAAGGGCCAATAGTCACTGCGGTCCCGTTTTGTCACTGTTCATGGTCGTGTGCAACCTTCAAAAAGTTCCAGCCTCACAGGCTACACATGAGGTGAAACACGTGTTGGCTAACAAAACGAAACATTTCTCAGTTATGTACCTTTGGAAACAAAAATCTGCAAAGATGTCATTTGTGGAGGACTTTACAAAATAAATATACAAACATAAAAAATACCAAAGTGTTCTGGAGTTTTTTTTTCTAAATGAAAGAGAAAAGAAGGAATCAGTAACATACAACTGCCCCAGACAAAAAGAAAAGGTTATTTGGGAACCCAATGCTCAACACCCAAACATATATGAAAATGGCAACCAGCAATTTTAGCTTGGTTTCTTAATTTTAAATCAAACGGGGATTGAGAGTTTTCTTCTGGCACATGCGCACAACCTCTTTAGCTACTGCACATGGTATAACTGAGAACCACTATTTAGGCCGGTGTTGCTCTGAGGAATATACATCGCAATGGTGGCTTCCAACAGTTCCAGAGGCTCTTGTGGGTTACTTAGTTACTTGTCCTGTTTCATTTTCTTGCTAAGTCGAGTCTCCTACGTTGCTGGATTGATATGTCACTCGCCAGGATCTTGAGTGCAACTTGTAGTGTTTACTGATTCCTGTTCCTCTGCTTTGGAGTCTTCGCTACCAGGTTTTGACATTTTGGGGCATATTTACAAAGAAGTGGTGGTGCATGTGGTTGGCCTCCTTGGCTTAACCACACGCTCCGCCACTTCTGAAACGCAAGGCTGCACCATATTTACAAGAATATGGTGCAGCCCTGCGTTTCCCTCTAAGCTGACGCTAACTTTAGCAGCCTAGCTCCAACGCAGGCACCCTTGCACCATAGTGCAAGGGTGTCTGGGTTTAGGGGAAGATTGTTTATGTACTGGAAGGTCCCCCTTCCTGCACATAAACAATCTTTAAATGCCGCTTTGTAACTTCTATGTGTGCTGAGTAATGCAGCACACACAGAGGTTGCAAAACGGCATTTAAAAAAAATTATTGTTTATGTGCAGGAAGGGGGACCTTCCTGTACATAAACAATCATTGGCCTTTTGCTGTTGTCATGTGTGCTGCACAACGCAGCACACATGAAAACAGCAAAAAAGAGGAGAAATAAAACATTTCTCCTCGTTGCACCAGGGTAAGACCAGGTTTTACCTTGTCTTAATTCTGGCGTTGCCTCCTATTTACGCCTCCCTTGTAAATAAAAGACAGCGTCAGAATCAATGGGTGTTGTGGTGGAACGCCCACAGCAACACCCATTGCCCTCCCCTTTCACGCTAAGCATAGGGTGAAAGTGGGCCTTATTTACAAGGCAGCGTTAAGCCACTTTAACTGGCTTAACACTGCCTTGTAAATAAGGCGAGGCCCCTATCGCCATCACAGCATCACTAAAAGTGACGTTGTGATGGGGATAGGGGCTTGTAAATATGCCCCTTAGTTCCTCTATCCCTGCTTCAGTAATTTATATCATTCTAAGTACATCCAAATTCACTTCAAACAGTTTCATCAGTAATTCAGTGACTCCAATGAAAAGAAGCATGACCCCCTTACATTGTTTTCCTTATTCTGTGCTTCCAAGAACTGTTGTGTTTACTGGAACCAACCATGACCTTTGACTAAATCAGGCCTGACAGATTCACATCTGTGTGGCTTCTACATAAATATGCCCCTAACTGAATATGACCCTATAGACACACAGGTCTTCTACCTGAGACTGTGGGCCCAGTTCCTAACCATTAAGAAACTTGGTACAATTAAGAGACTGCTGGCTACAACTGCTTGTTGATTCTTTATTTTTTTAAGACAACCTCAGGCCATAGTAGCCGATGTTGCTTTGGAAATAAAATAAAAAATGCAATTATAGCAGGAAAAACTAAATATGGCAGACTTTCCTAGACTTGACCTGAGGAGGCAGTGCCACTGCCACCCCACTATTTGGCAAATGGCTTGCTAATCTTTGAATGAGCACCAAAAACTCCTTCTTTGGAAAATGTAAGAAGCCTGAGTACTACTCTAAGGGGCATATTCTCAAGGAGCTATCGCCGAGTTATCGGCACTTTAACGCATCCAAAGTCGCGCTAAATTTATTGCCCCATTCACAAGTTGGTGCTAACAGCCCTTAACACCACTTTTCCTGCGAAAGCAGTCGCAAAAAACATCGCCACAGATGACCCCGGCAACTAACGCTAATGAGATGCAGAGTAGGCGTTCCCTAGCAAAAAGCCGCGACAACACCACAACGCAACATTCTCAACGACCAGCCACATCGGCGATAGGAACACAAAACAGGTGATACGGCGCGTTGCCAGCAGGAAATTAACACCTGCTCTGACCTGGTGCAAAGTCGGACGTCAACCTGCACACGAAAAGGGAGCCCAGCCCACAGCCACACCTGAAGAACAACAGATGCCATGGAGCCACTCACCATGCACCCCGGAGCCCCGAGAGGGCAACAACACGCACCGCCACCACCCCCCAACGAACACCCCCCCGGACCACCACAGAGGCAGCGCAGACAAAGACAGCAGACCTTCAGGAAATGCACCTGCCCCACAGACCTAACACCAGACAATGCCAATGCCCACTACAGGCCCAAAAGGACAACCATCCTCCGCATCCTGAACATCATTGCTCACAGACTGACGGTACCAACACAGCGGACAACCAACATCCCTCCGCAGACAAAGCTGCTGGCTGTGCTACACCTGTTGGCCTCTGGTATCCTCCCAAACAACAACCGCCCCAGTCGGAGGAGTCTCACAGCCAGCCCCATCCAAGTTCCTCACACCTGTCCTGGATGCCCTCACCAGCTAGGGACCCCAGCACCCATACGTCCCCCACAATGCGCAGGAACAGCTGGAGACCAAGCAAGGACTATACGCCATAGCTGGATCCCCGCACGTGTCGGGGGCAATCGACTGCACACTTGTCCCACTTGTGCCCCCTGCCAACACCACACACAATACCTCAACAGAAAGCACACGCATCCCATCAAAGTGCAGGCAATAGTGGACCACAGGGGACTCCTTACCAATGTCACGGCCAACTACCCAGGCAGTGTGCATGATCCCTTCATCTTCCGACAGTCCAACATCAACCAGCGCTTCCAGGATGGCACCCATGGGAATGCACTGCCCGTTGGTAAGTACCAAATGAGCACACCACACACCTCAACCCCACAATCATGCAACTCACAACTCTGGCACTGCACACGTCACAATATCATATACAACATGCCAAACAACATGCCCCCCACCAGACACGACAGCACAACTCACTGTGGCAACCTTGGTCAGCCATGTACATGAGCCTTCGACGGCATGGCACCTCAGCCACACAATACCGGAATGTGGGGAGAGGTGGGAGCCAGGCATGTGCGAAGGAGGCAAGTGACCCATGAATGAGTATGTACACAATGCCAAGTGTGGCGGAGATGTGCTGGACAGACTGCAGTATGCAGACCACAGACATAGCCATGTCTACATGCACTGCTGGTGTTTGGAGTGTAGTGGACAGTGGACGCAACCATGTCACCCCAGCCAGTGGGGAAGATCGCGGAAATGTAGCTTGTGACGCCCCCCCCTGTAAGCGTGTGCGGAGTGGGCTGGCCCGGCATACGCCAGGCCAGCGCAGGGGTGTGAATAAAAAGCATGTAGCACTGGGCGTGGTTCTCTTCCGGAATGCCCAACACGTCTGCCAGGGCGGCGCCTCCCACCCCGCCACGAGGCCGACGCCGTCGCCGTGAGCGGTGTGGCCTGCGTTCCTGTGCGCCTGCTGCACCCCGGGCCGCTGGTCCCTGACCCGTCATGCCCGCCAATGCGCAGCCAGGCCTCACTGCTCACCTGCAGACACCGGCGTGTGTCAAAGAGGGCCCACCACGTGCCGGCGCAAGCTCCAAGCCCGAGGCCCGCGGCCTTCGCAGCCTCCTCAGACCATCACGGCCTCCGAGACACAGGCCCGCTTTATTCCTTTTTCGTTGACGTACTCCACCGCTGCCTCGGGCCTACACTACGCTCAAGTAGGTCACACATTCGCAACTGAGTCTTGATTATGCTATGGCAGAGTACACACTTTATGGCAGCGTTTATATCACTATACTCCCTTCGATGTGGTGACACCAAATCTGTGCATAGCATCCCAACCACACGTGTCTGTGGGCCCCTGATGACTACGCCTTCGGCCTACACTGCGGACGACTAGGCCACACATGTTGAACTGATCCGTGATTTCTGCATGGCGGAGTACATATCATTGTACGCAGGGAGACGAGTAAGAGGAAGACGCGGTTCAGTCCGGAGGAGAAAAGGACCATCGTTACGGAGGTGTCCGAACACTGCCGACAACTGCCCTGGTGTTACCAACCCTGTGCATCGCGGGCCAATGACACGTGGCTGTGGGCCCCTGCTGACCGCTGCCTCGGGCCTACACTACGCTCAAGTAGGTCACACATTTGGAACTGAGTCTTGATTACACAATGGCCGAGTACACACTTTATGGCTGAGTTTATATCACTATACACCCTTCGATGTGGTGACACAAAGTATGTGCATGGCATCCCAACCACACGTGTCTGTGGGCCCTTGATGACTACGCCTTCGGACTACACTGCTGTCCGGCAGGCCCCACACAAATCCATGCCAGTCCGTACCAGGCAGGATACGGCATCGTCGCTGGCTAAACACCCGCTCAGCTCTGTCGCTACTGCCTCGGTCAACCACGAGTCATCCCCACATGCCATTTCAATGCCGTGTGTCAGTGTTCCAGGAGGAGCTTGCTGAACAGCGGTTGGCACGCGCCGGCCGCTGCCACACATCGGTCGAGTAGGGCACACATTGGGAACTCAGTCATGATTCATTTATGGCAGACCTGATGTCATTGTACTGGCCTCGTCGCAGACTGCATCCCCTTTCAGCTCCGGTGCCACTAAGTCTGTTCCCCGACAACCATGGACATTTTCTTCTTGAGATTTGTTGGCGACTGAGTCCATGGACTGGGGGTTGTCTTCATCATGTCGGTGATACTGACTATGTGGCCAAAACGAGGCTGTAGCATTCCACTCCTCCATTTACCGCTTCCGGCCGGCTCCTGCCCTCTGCATCATGCCCTGGAGGACACCTTCCACTGTCCCCCGCAAACCTCCGCTACATTCACCTTCGACATCGACGAGGACCCGCTCACCTCGCGTGGCCCTATCTCACTGCACCGCAAGTCACCGTCCCGTGGCAGTGTGCCTGTGCCGGCCGCAGTGCATCCGGGGCCACTAACTCTGTGCAGCTCAAACCATGGCCCCAGTCTGATGGCATGTTGGATGGCCTCTGGGTCGATGGTCTGGGGTCATCAACGCCATGTGTCTGTGGCCCTGCGCTGTCCGCTGCCTCCGGCCTCAACTGCGGTCCACCTTGGCTCACACATCAAATCGAGTCCTGACCTGCCCGGACATCGCATCACCGCAGGATGCACATGCCACCACCGCCAGGACCAACTTCAAACAACAGGTGCCAGAGTCGGAAGTGTCTTACTGCCAGACTGTCAGAGTTGCTCACACCTGTCGTGGGGGCCATCATCAGCTTGATACCCTGCTCAGCTCCTTAGGTGCCACTAACTCAGTGCACCACAAATAAAGGAACATTCTGCTTGCATGTTGGGTGAACACTGTACTCCCTCTGGCTACCCCCATGATGCTTCACAGTTGCTTCTGTTGTGCTAGTGTTTTATGTTTCTGCTTCAATTGTGATCACTGTTCAAGTTGTTGCCAGCACCAACGACTCCATGAGGGCTGGCTTACACTCACCCCACACACATCCAGCACATGCATCACTGTACATGTGACCATGCCAATAAAGGTGTCGAGCGCACGTGCCCGTGGCCAGTTTAACGAACTATCTGTGTGTGTCCGTGTGCTCATGATGTATGCATTTGTGCACCGGGCACTACAACATTACATTGTGCCATGTACAGAGGACGCAGCCATGTCACCGCAGGCAGCGGGTGGGACATTCCACATGTAGCTTTGTCGTCCCCCACTCAATATGTCAATGGAGTGAACTGGGCCAGCGTATGCCAGTCCGGCGTGGGGGTGTGGATGATCATCCCGTGGCTCTGGGTGTGGTTCAGTACTGGAAATATGCAAAGGCATGTGTCTCTGTCGCAGTGTGGGTCTCCGTTGGGGAGTGTTGGTGGGCCCTGATGGGACTTAGACACCCATGTATGTGATCTGGTTCGGCTTCCATGAGGTAGTACCCCAACCGCACATGTTCGGCCACCCCCTTCTGGCAGTCTGACACCTGGCCTTGGAATGCGATGTGTGCTTGGGTGGGCTGCTGGGAGCCAGCCGGTGTGGTGGGTGCATCCAGCTGTGTTGTCTGTGCAGGGGGTGGGGTATCCTTGATGCAGCGGTGCTGCCCTGCTCCTGGAGGTCGATTGCCTAAGATGTCCATGGACTGTTGTGGGGCGTAGGTGTCGGACGTGTGGTGGTCCTCTTCAGCATCACTGTAGAGTTGTCTGGTCTGCTCTGCTGGACGTGTTGTTTGTCCCTCTGCAATGTGAAGGGGAGATGCTTGTTGACATTGTGTTGGCATGTATGTTGCCGCATTGTTCACGTTTACATTCAGACTCCATGACAATGTACATTGTGACTGTTTGGGAGGGGCGGACTATTTGATGCGGGACAGTGGACATTTGGACTACATGACGTAGGTGAGGTTGTACACATACATTTGCATCTCACAGTTTCCTGCTATGTCAGATGTGATTGGCCATTTTCTACGCACAGGCGGACCCAGTTGTGTCCTCTGTTCTGCAGTGTAGGTGTTGGGCTGTGTACCACATTGTCGTCCATGTGGGTGTGCTGTAATTGCTATGTGTGTGTGCTGCTTTGTGTGGGAGTCGCACCTGCAGCTGTGATTTTGCTGCCCCTTATCCCTTGGAGGCGGTGTGCCTTTGGCTTTTGTGCTTTTGAGGTGCTGTGATGTTGGCGACTTGGGTCATTTGTGCTCTTGGACGGTTTTTGTACTCTTGTGCATTGTTTGTCTGCAGATGTGTTGTTGACGTCAGTGGTTGTTTGTGCAGGTGGATGTGTCAGAGTGTGACCTGCTCCTTTCCGGATGTGGTCCACACTCAGCCACCTCAGTCTCGTGGCGTGCACAGTGTCATGGTGATTGTACTCCAGCCATGCTGCTGGTCATGTGGTGTCACTTGCATTGTCAGTGTGGCTTGCACATACGCATCTTTGCTGTGTTTCGCACGGGTGCATGTGTGTGTTGTGTAATTGGTGATGTGTGGGGTGGGACCCCTTTGGGCACATGGTGAACGGGGGCCTACTTGATGTTTGTATGTGTGCTGCAGTGTGCCACGGGGATCAGGGACATGACCCAGGGTTATTGTGGGTGTGCGGTGTGCTACATGTCGTTGTGCATGTGTGCTATTGTGCCCATCCCCCCCTGTCCCCACAGTCCCTGTTCGTTACTCACCCTGTTGCTGTTGTGTCAGGTCATGTCAGGCAGTGTCCGGACTCCCGACTCCTTGCACCGTCTCCACACTGATGACTGTGGGCGCCATTTGCTCCAGCTCCTCCTGTGGCACAGGACTCCCACCTCCATTCGCCGTTGCTGCCTTCCTGTTGGCAGGGGTTTTCTGCTTGGTTTGGCTTTTCACATCGTGCCGGCGCATCTTGGCCTCCTTGGCACTCCGACTGCATTCACGATGGGATGCCATTTTTCCGTCTGTATTGCCAATGACACGGTGGTGGTGACGGACAGTTGTTGTTGGTGCTCTGTCACCTCCGTGATGACGATCGGGTTTTCCTGCGGACTGTACCCCGTCTTCCTCTTCCTCTTCTCCTTGGCCTTCCCCGACCACGAGGTTCATTGCTGGTGGTCTGTGGGACTTGTGGGGTTCGCGTTGACCTGGGCACTCGTTCCGGGTGCATCTATGTTGCTGCGCAGTTTGATTTGTTTATGGTGTGTTTTTCTTGTTCAGCTTTAATTGTGCATTTTCCCGCCAGACGCGTGGGGATTGCAGGCCTATCGCTGGTTGTCGCTGTTTTTTTTTTCGTGGTTGGCCTCATCGCAACTTTATTCGCGTTGGTGTGTCGCATTTTTTCAGCATTGCGTTGTTTTTAACGCGGTCATTTGACGCGTTATCGTGGGACTATCGCATGGTGACGCCAGGTTAAGAATGCTACGTTAACACGGCTTTGTTTTCCCGCGATGGACTGCGATGTGAGAAGTTGCGTTAAGCTATACTTGCGGTGGTTATCACACGTTCTTGTGAATATGCCCCTAAGTTTTCTATTTTACCAGAGGAACATTGAGGTTGATGGATTGAAATCTTTGAAGAAGCAATCAGGGATGACATCTGGAAATATTTTGACCAGTAAAAGTCCACGAGATAGAAGATTGTTTTTTTTTCGCAGAAAATGTTATTAGGATTTTTAACATTCTGTGCACATCAGCCTCTGGTCTATATAGCACCTTGTGTCATTCACAGATATTTACGTTAAGTGGCTAAACCTCCTCGCTTTCACTTTCCCCACTCACAGGTTCAGGGAACATCAATTAAAGCAAACAGTGATAACAATCGGTACAAAATTAAGAACAACATAACAACTTCTGTCAAGACCCCAGCCCTACTCCTGCAGTTCAGCAGATCCTCAGCTCCTTATCCGTTAACCTTTCTCTAGCCTCAGAGAACGAAGAGGCCTAGGTCAGGCCAGGGTTGGTGACCCTTCATACAGTAGCGGCTGGCAGGGAATGAGGGTGGAAAGGCAGGGGGGTGAATAAAAAAATAAAATAAAATACCACTTACGTCTTCGCCGGCTGTGTCTCTCCTCTGCTTCTCCGGCAAGTCCAGAACAAGGAAGCAATGCAGCGTTGTGATTGGCCTGAGCGCCGTGAATCGGTGCTCAGATGGGGACTGGGGGCCTGGCAGTGGTCCCCACCAGGCTGTGTAATGCAGCCTGGTAGGGAACATTCAAAGTGGGCATGACTGTTTGGCCGGCCTGAGAGGGTCGGCCAAGCAGTCATGCAAACTTGGAGTGTGCAAACCACTCCTCCCCCTGTGCCTCCAGCCCCACCCTAACCCAGCCCCTAACCTGTGAAAAATAAAATGATAATAACTACGTTATTATCATTTTATTTTTCTTGCTCAAAGAGCAGTGGGGCGACGCTCCCCTGCCTTAGCGGAGGAGCTGCACCAGCCTTCATATAAGTATTGTAACAGGGGCTTCCAAAATGTATTGAATATACACCCTGCTCCTGCAGATTTCACATCAGTCTTTCCAAGACAATCAATAGCCACATTTTGATTACCCACTCGCTGTGAAGTATTAGTCATCAATTTCAGAGCAATTAGTTGTTTTACTATTAGTGACATGTTCATTCTCATAGTCTAGTCCAGGGTAGAAAGCTCCCCCAACTTTGCTAGTTTTATCCACAGAATCAGTGCTTCTGGGTCACAGGACACCCTTTATATGGACCCAATACTTCCGTCCAAAAGAGACCTAGCACTGGGCAGCACCAGTATATGTGCAGGTAGTCCCCATCCTGGCCATATTCTCACCAGCATTGCCCATCCATTATTGTGTACATAGCCTTTGCTTTCATTGGAGTTGTATACCCTAGAGTTATGTGTTTATACTAAATTTCTCGGCTTTGCATACTGCTTACTCATTTCGGTATACTCGCTCAAAGCTTTTGTAATTGGCACATAGGAATATCCTTCCCCAAGATCTGACTCCATTTTTCATTATGGCCATTTTTTTGTAAGTCCACCTTGGATAAGGCAAAGTCTATTTTGGAAATGAGTCCTCTTGTTGAGATGTAAGTAGTGAAAAGTGTATCTAACTGGGTAGGGCCCCTTGTTTCTACTCATTTTGTGTGGTGCTAAATCCCAATGCCGAATCTGAAAATAATGCAACCATTCTGATTCATCCGCTTGTGGAAATAAAATCTATAATTATGCCCCTTCGCTGCCCTCTGCGCGATCTAATTATGCCCCTTTGCGCGATCCCCTTTGCGCGATTAATAATTGCCCACATTAAAAGCCGACGCCATTTTGTTTTTAATTCACCCTTTGGTGTCCCAAGACCCCGAGCACGACACCCCTGCACCTGGTTTTCCTCATTTTCACCATCTGTCTCTGTGGTTTCTGCCAAGTCCGGGAAACCAGTACATGAGTTCCTGCTCCCCCGCAGAGATGGTTCATGTTTCTGACATGAAGCACGAGCACAAACCCCCAAATGAGGAAGCCTTCCCCTTCCAACTGTCAGACTATTTCACATCGCAAGTCCCCTCACGAAGCCTAAGACACGCCCCCATTTCTTCACACTCTGCTCCTCTTGCTGAATCTTTGTTCCTCTATCTGCCACGACCTGTTTGTTCCTCTATTTTGCCTCGTGACCAAGACTGTATAAATATTCTGCTGTTGAAAATAAAGACCCCCACTAAAAGAGAGGGACTTGAGAGATTGCTCCTGTGCCCGCTTGGTGCTGGAAGCGCTCCCTTTAACTCGAGTTATTGGTCTTCTCCTCCTTCATTTGAGCACCACGGACTCCTCGCTTTGCATTGACAAGAAATTATGATTTATTAAGCATAGAAATTCAGAAATGAGGTAATAAGTAAATTTAATTTACCACAGTAATTGGCGCCCGAACATGGGACCTTCCCTTTCCCCCACGCGCCGGCGATATTGGACCCGGTACTGTCCCCTCCTGACCGTTGACGGACTTCAAAAGTGCACAACGCGGGAATTCCCGCTAACTCCCTCGAGGCGAAGAGGGGGACCGACTGCGGCCCAGCATCCACACGAGGCGGTGAGGAAATAGCGGAACGTCCTGAACCAAAGCCCAACCTGCGAAGCAGACGAGTCCGAGGTTCTACAAATCCCACCTTGAAACTGCGCGCCGCGTTTTCCCAAAATCTTCAAGAGGCCTTCCAGTTACTTTTCGGTGAGTACTGCTGAAAAGTATAAAAACGAACCCACAGCTTTTGTGGGGGCGGTAAGATACGCGTTTTTTGGTTTCTCACCTATCTTTGGTGAGGACTACTAAAACTAGTATAAAAGACGGACTCACTACCTTGTGGGCACGGTAAAGATACATGTTTTTTGTGGGTTTCTCACTTATTTTGTGAGGACTACTAAACTAGTATAAAAGACGGACTCACCTCTTTCGTGGGTACGGTAAAGATATTTGTTCTGTTTATGTTTTTCTCACTTCTAAAATCTTTGAAAGTCTTGCCATCATGCCTATTTTCTCGAAAATACATAAGATGGCAACCAAAAGGAGTATTCTTGAGAAGGAAATTCCCCTTCCTCCTCGGGATACTCCAGGACACTTCATGTATGCAAAACATGGTGTCGGTGCACTTATTTATTGTGATCTATGGGTAGAATATACTAAAGACCTAGAACTCAGATATAGATGGCCTGAAAATGGTAGTTTTGATACGGAGTGTATTATGAAATTAGAGGAACAGTTATGGAAGAAAAAGAGAGTCCGCCAGTCACAGAGTGACTCAGTAGAATTATGGAGAAAAGAAGCCCATAGGAGGCAACAGAAGGAATTGCATAAAGTTGAAAAGGGTAAGAGAATGTCAGAGCAGGCCAAGAAAGAACAGTTACAAGAAATAGGGAAAGAAGTAGTTAGTGAAAGGAATAAAAGGGAACAATCAGCCATTTCTACTGGTTTTTATCCTGTATTGCCATCTGCACCTGAAAACCTTAACATTGCATCAGCACAGCCTACAGCCCCACCAGCAGAGGATACTTTTACTAATTTTCTCTTAGATACTCCACCACCCTATGAAGTTCCAGTCATTCAACACCCTCTGCCTCCGCCACCCCTTTCACAACATAACGCACCACCTCTCACTCCAGAAGGGGGTGCCGTAGAGTCCAGACCCAGGTAAAACAATTCCCGACTGCCCCTATGACCCGACTCCGAGCAACACAGGGGAGGCGGGCCGAATAAGTAAAATACTTCATGACTCATGGGAAGAAATAAGACATCTACCAGCAATTGACACGTTTCTTCAAGCGGCCTCTGAGTTTCTTCGTACTGGAGAGAACTCACGAGCCATTAACGCTATGACTACAAGAAGATCACACCCTGTAAAAATGCACATGTATAGGTTCCTCCTTTGCTGTTTCATAAAACACATACAAGCAGAGGAAAGAAATGTACCAGTTTCACTTTTTGACTTATTAGATTCCGCATCCGACCACACTAGTCTAGAACTTATAAATGATGCACTAGACAGGTTCACCCGTAATGTGACCCGTATTCTGCAAAACTTGCAAACAAATGAAGAGAATAAGAAACTTGAGGAGGAAATTACTGAACCTACTGAAAAAGTCCTACCCGTTCGTTCTTCCGCCCCTAATTCACGAACACCCCTGCCTACATTCCTCCAAGGTCACTCTGAACGGTCATCTCCAGATGAGTTATTTGAAAATACATCCAATGCATTAGACTACTGGTTAGACCAGGAACCTCCGCTTACACCGGAGGAGGAGGAAATAGCCAGAACTGCGACCCTATGGGTCTCTCAATATAAGATATATGACAATGATCTCATAGCCCAGCTTTTTCTAGCATTACCACGCTCACATCAAAGATTAGCAAGTCTCTACATGGTACAACATCTCATCACACTCAATGACACTCATTTTAAACATGATCCAAGACTCGAAGATTTTCTGTCTGACTGCGCTGATAACATGTTCCTCCACAATAGTTCAGTTTTTCTTAACACATTTATAGATTTTAGACAGAAATACCAGAAAGTGACTGGATACAGATCTCCCCATAATACGTGTGGATCAACTAATAGACTTCCTCAAACACGCCAGTTCCCCATGAGAGAGGTCCACCCCAGAGCTGACACGAATGGCGCGCTACAACGCGTCTTCATTTATGTACCCTTGACAAAACTTGAGTTACTAAGGATGAAAGAGATGGTTCCCTCCCACTCAAAGGATCCTGCTGGATTCTTTAAGGAATTAGGAGATGTATTAATGATGGGAACATATACTCTTTCTGATATCACAGCAATTCTGAAATTATTGTTGCCATCAGGTATATATGACAAACTAAGAGAAAAAGATTGGGAAGTAGCAGGTGAACACATTAAATGGACTGAACTTCAGAATGACGAAAACACTAGAGTAGCAGGTCAAGGTATAGGAGACAAACTAAAAGCACTTCCTGGCACTATTTTAAAGGTACTACCACAGTTACTAACAGTGAAAAAGGAGGACTGGGATGCCATTTCCTCCTGCAAACAGAAACATGGTGAAGACATAGGAGATTATTACACTAGACTTGAAAAGTGTTTTGCGGTAAATAGCGGCCTTACGCCAACAAGTGAAGCTTACCCGCATCTGTTTGTTTCCAAATTAGTAGATAACGCCTTGCCAGCCATTAAGGACAGAGTACTAAAAGTAGAAAGTACCTGGCAAGCACATACACCTCCACAGGTGTTACAAATGCTACAATATCACCAGAATCGCATTAGGGATGAAGAAGAAAATGATAAGAAACGCATGAAAGACACAAAGATGAAAGCATTAGTAGCCCAAACTGCCCCTCAGCGTCAACAGACACCAAGTAGCCAGACAAATATAAAAAGCACTTGTAATTATTGCAAAAAGATGGGACACTTCGTTAAAGATTGCCCTGTCTTAAAGCACAATTTGGCTACTGGTAAGACCCAGCCACGCCCATATCAGCCAAAACAGAATGGTTCCCTAGACAGTTCAACACCTTCAGTTCCACTGACAACACAAATGGCCCAAATGAATATTATAGACAGCGCCTACACTGAATATTACCCAGATTTCTCATGATGTTGCCCAGAGAGAGAAGATGACAAACTGCCCCTAATCCCCATTCCAGTAGATCAGACAGGTCCATTTATAGAGGTCCGACTTCTTGGGGAGGATAGGAAGTTTCTACTAGACACTGGGGCCAGTAAAACAACAATAAGCCATCAAGAGGTCCCAGAGGCTCCTCTCTCGGGTTCAAAAAGTATTTCTCTGGGTTTCTCGGGACAACCTGTGACAAACGTCACGTCAAAGCCACTGCCCTTGCAGGTTGGTCCCCTCATGACAACTACAGATCTTATATTGACAAAATCATGTCCAGAAAACTTGCTTGGTATAAAAACATTGAAAGAATTAGGAGCTGTCATTGTTTGCTCACCTACAGATGTCAGACTATTTCTGCGAGATTTCAAGGGCCACTACACAAGTAGAGAATTAGATGAGCGTTTGAAAGATTTGCCACACACCCTGTGGGCCACTGATTCCACCACAGTAGGATGTATGGAAATAACACCTCACAAGGTTACACTGAAAGAGGAGCCCAACTACCACGCATAAGGCAATACAAAATTCCACCTCAGGCTGAACAAGCATTAATGTTAATTATTCAGGACCTAATACAGTCAGGTGTGATTAAGGAAACAACTTCTAACATTTGCAATTCCCCTGTTTTACCAGTTCATAAAAAAGTGGAACCAGGAACACCACCTGTCTACAGACTAGTGGTGGATTTGAGAGAGCTCAATAAATGTGTCGTTCCACAACACCCTGTGGTTCCAGACATCTCCACCCTACTCACAGCCATAGATGCGGAAGCAACGCATTTTTCAGTCATTGACTTGAAAAACGCATTCTTTAGCATACCTATTCACCCAGACAGTCAATACCTTTTTGGCTTCTCCTTACAAGGACGAAGTTTCCAATTCACAAGAGCTCCTCAAGGTTTCACAGAGAGTCCAAGCGTATATAGCCAAGCATTAAAAAGACAACTAGATACTGTTCAAATGCCCACGGATACAGCCATACTACAATATGTTGATGATATCCTCATTACGGCCAGATCTGACGCAGCATGTGCTGAAGCATCACTACTAGTACTAGAATTCCTAGCTGCAAATGGCCATAAAGTTTCCCCTGGTAAGCTCCAATTTTGTTTACAGCAAGTGGCATACTTAGGGCACTTGCTGTCAAAGGAGGGTAGGCAGCTTACACAGGAACGCATCCAACTCATACAACAAATACCACAACCAACAACACAGAAACAAGTTCGAGCCTTTGTTGGTCTCACCTCATATTGTAGACAGTGGATCCCACAATTTGCACTCATTTCCAAACCGTTAGTGCAGCTGACAACACTCGAAGCTGGCGCTACTCCACAATTACCCTGGACAGATGAACACACGCAAGCCTTTCAGTCTCTTAAAAAAGCTATGTGTCAAGCCCCAGTGCTGGCAACACCTAATTACACCAAAGATTTTACATTATTTGTAACAGAAAACTCAGGTACAGCACTATCAGTTCTGACCCAACTTCAAGCAGACAAACATAAACCATGTGGTTATTTTTCAAGCACATTAGATCCAGTAGCACAAGCATTGCCTGCATGTCTAAAATCAGTAGCAGGTACTGCACAAGCTATTAGACAAAGCGATTCTATTGTATTGGGACATCATCTGATAGTTCAGGTCCCACACGCTGTAGAACTTCTGTTAAACAGAACACAAACACAGCATCTGACAATAGCCAGACTCACCGGATATGAGATGACACTTTTTCAGCCACACATTGAGATTAGACGCTGCAACATTTTAAACCCAGCAACACTGTTGCCACTGACCTCTCCTACTGAAGAAATTCACGATTGTATTGACATAATTGATTTAGTGACCAAACCAAGACCAGATTTACAAGATACTCCCCTTGCTAAGGCAGAAATGACACTCTTTGTTGATGGTTCATGTATGAGACTCCCCACAGGAGAATTAGCAGCAGCCTATGCCGTCACAAATGGTACAGACACTTTAGAAGCACACAAGATAGAGATACTGTCGGCACAGGCAGCAGAACTCATAGCCCTAACACGAGCATGTCACTTAGCAAAAGGAAAGTCAGTTAACATCTACACTGATTCACAATATGCCTTTGGAGTTGTACACAACTTCGGTACATTATGGAAAGAGAGAGGATTTCTCACATCACATGGGTTCAGAATACAGCATGCTACACTCATCACTGCCCTCTTAGAGGCCAGTCAGTTACCAGAGAAAATCGCAGTGCTAAAATGTAAAGCGCACACAAAAGGAACAGATGAAATATCAAAAGGAAATGATTCTGCAGACAGTGCAGCCAAGTTAGCAGCAAACACAGAATTAAGTATACCACACCGCCAATATACAATACGAGACCCCTTTTCTGACATCCAGGATGTCCAAAGTCACGCCACACCACAGGAACTGCTAGAATGGAAGGAAAAGGAGGGGTCCTTACAGATCAAGGCTGGATGACACCTGAAAGAGCAGTATGGTTTCTACCGGATGCCATGGTACAAGTTATGGTAAACACCATACATGGACCAGCACATCTGGGAGAAAAAGCAATGTTAGACAGCATACAGAATATATGGCACAACAAACATTTGAGAGCTGCAGCCAAACAAAAAGTTAAAACGTGCATGATTTGTAATCAGTTCAACCCAGGAAAAGGCACAAAGTTGGAACAGGGAGGATTCCAACCCCTGACCATCCATTTGAAGTTCTCCAGATGGACTATATCCAGATGGAGAGATGTAGAGGTCACAAGTATGTGCTAGTTGTAGTGTGTGCTCTGACCAGATGGACAGAAGCCTATCCCGTCCCAGATTACACTGCAACGACAACTGCTAAACAATTAGTTAGAGAGTTTTTCCGAGGTATGGGTTGCCCCGTGTCATCTACTCAGATAACGGCCAACCTTTTTCCTCTGAACTCATGAAGCAAGTGTCTCTTCTGTTAGGGTACACTTGGAAGTTTCACTGTGTAAGACATCCTCATGCAGCAGGTCTAGTAGAAAGGCACAACCAAACTTTGAAGACAAAATTGGCCAAGATATGCACTGACAAAGGCGTGGACTGGATGGTAGCCTTACCGGTTGCCCTCTTCTACATGCGTATGGTAGCCCATTCCAGAACTGGCTTATCTCCATATGAAGTGGTCTTTGGCAGACCACCAAATATGTGGGTACGCCAAGGCCTAAAAGAATAACTGATGTTGACAGTACTATGCTGACTGACTACCTGGCTTCCTTGATGTCTGCACTCCAATCTTGTCGTTCTCAGGTTGCTGCCACCTTCCCTGACAAAACCAACCCGGAAGAACACGCCATCCGACCCGGGGACTGGGTCCTCGTGAGGAACTTCGACCGGACCAGTCCCCTCCAGCCCAGGTGGAAGAAGCCAAGACTCGTACTACTAACAACACGGACAGCAGTGAAGGTCGAGGGCAGGAAGGGCTGGCTCCATGCAAGCCACTGCCGGAAACATTTTGGACAAAAAGACACTGTTGCTGATGGCCCTGCCAATCCCACTGACATTGTGACTGAACAATCTTTATTGCCTTTGGAACTAACCCCACAACAGGATTACAAATCAAAGTTAAGGTCTGCCATTCGGACTCTGGCTAATTAAGTCCATTGGGCGTCGGTCCAGTGGTGAAGCGGTTGGAGCATGGGAATGGATTTTAACACCTTGACTATGAGGGAGAAAAAAAAAAATGAACTCTAGAAAAAGACATAATGGTCCTATTATATGTTTGACAGTATTATTTTTCCTCATGGCAGTTATGACGTGTCTTGGTTGGATTCTCCACACTGTTTTTCCCCCAACACAACACACCTCTCATACACCCAACAGCACTCAGGAACACACCTATCACGACCTACCCCCTCATGAACAAGCCCATAGACTAGCCTTGCGAAACAATACCTTCATACAGATGCTACACCACACTCAGCAAGCTAGTAATAGCACCAATTGTTGGATATGTGGCCGCATCCCACCTCATCAGAAAAAGGGAGGGATGCCTCTTTTTTCTTTCCCATTCTCTTATAATGGAACTTGTGAAGCCTGGTTCGCCCTAATAACAGCTGACGCTACTACCCCCACCTCCTGCCCTGACGGAAATAATTCATGCAAGAATGGGTGGCCTTGGGGGGATTTAAACAAGGTACTCAATACTGCCTGTTACCCTAATAAGGAGGGAGATCCTCAGGCGACCGGTACAGTCCTAGAAAGTGAAGAATACAAGCAAGGGAACATGACCATGTCCTACAAGATGTTAAATACCAAACCTAAAAAGAATGCTGGTTCCCTTTCCATCTCGGTCTCACCAGTAAAAGGACACCTGTGCATCCAGAAAAATGGCTCTGTTCCATTAGGACACAGTGACTGTCATACCACTATAAGTTTTGAAGACAGAGGAAAGTCCTCATTTCTAGCATCTCGCCATACTTATTTCATCTGTGGCCAAACGGCCTATGTGCAGCTGCCCTTGAACTGGGGGGAACTTGCTATATAGCATTCCTGTTACCCCCTGTCTTTGTGGCCCCATCCACTTACCACAGAGACCTCCTAGTGCCCCATGTCAGACATAAAAGAACGATCGATACCTCCTTGGTTGACCAAACGGAAACCTCATGGGAACAGTATACAGATTTTAACAAAGGGTTCTTCTTCTTTGTTGGCCCTGTACAGAACAGCAAGCTTATACGCAGGTTGACAAGGACCTTAGAGGCTGTAGTAAACCAGACGGCGTCTACCCTGGGGAGCTTAACCCAGGAGCAGTCTGCCATACGATTGGTTACTCTCCAAAATCGCCTTGTCCTTGACATCATCTTGGCTGACAGAGGCGGAGCCTGTAAAATTATAGGCTCTAGCTGCTGTATATTTATTCCTGATAATTCCCCATCTGTATACACGGCCATAACAAAATTACACAAGATAGCCGTAAGTTTACATCAAGAACCTGGCACTTGGACGTGGTCTGACTGGTTCTGGAAGATAATATCGTCCTGGGGATGGCAACTGCTGTCAGCAGCAGGCATAATATTCCTGATAATAACTGGATGCTGCCTTTGCATCCAATGTGGTCCTGCCCTATGCGGTCTATGCGCTGCAAAATGCATTCCTAAACCACTTGTCCAGCAGAGAGAAAGGGAAAGAATCATGTTACAAGAATGTATAAATGATCTCATGCAAATTGAGATATAATGTAGGTACACTCTGGGGCAAGGAGGGAATGTGGAAATAAAATCTATAATTATGCCCCTTCGCTGCCCTCTGCGCGATCTAATTATGCCCCTTTGCGCGATCCCCTTTGCGCGATTAATAATTGCCCACATTAAAAGCCGACGCCATTTTGTTTTTAATTCACCCTTTGGTGTCCCAAGACCCCGAGCACGAGCACGACACCCCTGCACCTGGTTTTCCTCATTTTCACCATCTGTCTCTGTGGTTTCTGCCAAGTCCGGGAAACCAGTACATGAGTTCCTGCTCCCCCGCAGAGATGGTTCATGTTTCTGACATGAAGCACGGGCACAAACCCCCAAATGAGGAAGCCTTCCCCTTCCAACTGTCAGACTATTTCACATCGCAAGTCCCCTCACGAAGCCTAAGACACGCCCCCATTTCTTCACACTCTGCTCCTCTTGCTGAATCTTTGTTCCTCTATCTGCCACGACCTGTTTGTTCCTCTATTTTGCCTCGTGACCAAGACTGTATAAATATTCTGCTGTTGAAAATAAAGACCCCCCACTAAAAGAGAGGGACTTGAGAGATTGCTCCTGTGCCCGCTTGGTGCTGGAAGCGCTCCCTTTAACTCGAGTTATTGGTCTTCTCCTCCTTCATTTGAGCACCACGGACTCCTCGCTTTGCATTGACAAGAAATTATGATTTATTAAGCATAGAAATTCAGAAATGAGGTAATAAGTAAATTTAATTTACCACACGCTCGGAATTCCTTTTGGAAATTCTTCAAACGACTTAATTTCACCCTTGTGAAAAAGGTCCCTCAAACTCCTCTGGTGCCATTTACTAATATGTCCGCAGTGCAGCATAGCGGAAAAGTCAGGGTTTAAGAAGATACGGGTAAATGGGGAGGGGAAGGGAAGGGAATAATGTAAGAGCTTGTGTCTCACTACTTTGTCCCAGATATCTAGGGTTGGGTGGAGGACATCAAAAACATAACCACCCTGTGTCCTGATGGCTCTAGGGAGCAGTGCCACATCACAGGGTGCCCAGACTAGACTAGCTTCTTTCGTATGTATCCAGTTCTTGGTCTCTCTGAGGAACCATTCGAAAAAGATACAGAGCTGGGGTGCTTGATGATACTGCGTAATATTTGGTAGTGCAAGGCCCCTGTTCACAAATAGTACAGATTTAGAAATTCTCACCTAGTTACCAGCCAGTATAAGGGAGTCAAATACATCTTAGAGATTGGTCATATGATATTTTTCCTAGAGACCAGAGCAGGAAGAGCTTGAAATAAGTATAGGAGTCCGGGAAGGACATTAGTTTTAACTGCGGCTATCATGCCTAACCTGCAGATGAATAGGGGTTGTCAGCAGCGCAAGACAGCTGCAATGGTAAAGAAGAGTTTGGGGTAATTAGCCTTATACAATGCCACCATGGACAGGTTAATTTAAATTCCCAGATACAACCGTTTCCTTTGCCCATTGAAACTGGAAAAACATTGGCCACTTATTTCATTCCTTGAATTAGCCCCACACTTAATAGTTTCAAAGTGTCAAGGTTCAATTTGAACCCAGAGATGTCACTGTGCTTTTGTATAATGTCTACTGTGGCTTTGAGTGAGGAATCTTAATCTATCATTGTCAGGATGTCCACTGTGAAGAGACTGATATTGTGTGGATCACTTCTAAAGGTCATGCATTTAATTTTGGCACAGTGCTTTATTTTGGCTGCTAGTGATTTTAATACCTGTGCAAAAAGTGGAGAGAGGGAACACCTCTGTCTTGTTCCCATATCCAAAAGTAATTGCTCTCATTTTTTATTCTGTTGACTATCATTTTTGCTCTTGGATACTTGTAATCGACCTCACTGAAGATTTTCAATTTTAGCCTAGACCTATCATATCAATCAATGGACTCATAAAAGACCAATTGACCCAGTTGAATGCTTTTTCCGTATCCGATATCAGTATGGCCATAGGAATTTTCCTTTTGTTGAATTTCTCAATCAAATGCAGGAGTAACCTAATGTTATCAAACATTGGTCTCCTGGAGCTAAAGCCTAACTGATCTGGGTGTATCAAGTGGGGCATCTGGGGGGGGGGGTGCTAAAGTAGAAAATCTTGTGATCTGTGATTTAAAGTCTATCTGTTTATACGACAAGCAGGTGTCAATGGGTTGACAGGATTTATGTATCATCAAGATGTCATTTGCCTCCCTCATTGTGGGTGTTAACGTTTTTGTCTGAAGAAATGGGTTGAAAGTTTTTACTAAGTGTGGGATGATTACAGATAGGAAATGTTGGTAGATGTTAGTCAGTCCACCTGGACCTAGGATCGTATTGGTGTCCAAATATTTAATTGCTGCTGCGACTACCTGAGCTGTAATATGGGACACTAGACCTTCTCTTATAGTACAGGCCAATGAGGGGAGCTTGATTGTTGCTAAGAAGATATCCTGGCTTGCTGGATTCATTGGGTCCACTGGAAAAA
Source organism: Calotriton arnoldi (assembly GCA_963921515.1). Lineage (NCBI taxonomy): Eukaryota > Metazoa > Chordata > Amphibia > Caudata > Salamandridae > Calotriton > Calotriton arnoldi. The sequence goes on from CAWUFW010020765.1 coordinate 45,501, forward strand.
GTGTTTTGGAATAAACCCAGAAGATTCGCCTTTTCGCGAGTTCACCCTAATGGAGAATGCCCCGGGAGTCCTTAACATTCAATGAATGGCGCAAGCTGTTCTAATTCGTCGTGCTAATACAGTGTTGGACTTGTTAGCTCTCTCATAAAACCTTTGTTTTAATCATAGTAGAGCCTTTCACATGTTCGTTTTGGCAGAGGTCATGCGACTCAAACATGGTCTTGTCTCCCTAACCTGTCCTGTAAGGTTTTCTGTTGAGGGCAAGAGTTCAGAATGTAAACATTTTAATTTTTGAGTTAATCAGATCACCAGATACCTAATTTCAATGTTATCAATGGTAATTCTCAAATGCCCAAATACTTTATGCAGCTTCTGCAATCAGATTTTACAATAATAAAATAAAATCCCACCAGGGTTCCCCACCTCTGAAATTCCAATAGCACCTCACTCACTGACACTATTGAATCCACCTGGAAATTCATCCTGTTTGCAGTGGAAGCCCTCACATTAAGTAACTTTAAAGTTCTAGATAGATATTGGTACACATGTGCCAGGAAGGGTACAGTGCACCCTTGTCTTGTTCCCCTGCTCAATTTATAGTTTTCCATATTGACACTATTTATAGCCTTGCAGGTGGGAAGGAACCGAGTCCCATTTTCTTAAGTACCTGAATAAAAAGTGCATTCAACACAATCAAACACCTTTTAAGTGTAGAGTGTGGGCAAGATGGCCTACTACCCCACTAATGTGTCAGGCATATAAGATCTATATCTATCCTAACATTCTCATTCCCTTTCCAAATCAATTTAAAAAATACCTGATTGGTAAGTATCAATACAAGTATAAATCTGCCTCGCTTATAAGAGGGTCTTGCATAAGAGTTTTTAGAACAACATATAAGAGAGAGAAAATCAAGAATCACGTAGTTTGTGGCCTCTGCCCAATGATGTCCCACCTCGAAGAACACAATTGAACTGAATAGTCCACTCGTGTGACAGAAGATAAATACACATTTTTAAAACAGCCTGACAGTAAACCCATGTCCTCTCAGAGATTCCCTACTAGCCATATTTTTATGGTATAATTTACAATCTCTATGTTGATCTCAACTTCATCATGTCCTGGGTGAAAGCCAAAAGCCAAACAGGCCCAGATACTTATGATACCTGTATCACCCACTCCCCCCAAATAGTCCAAAAAATCTGAGGTAAAGGGGGGTGTGGTATCGCCAGCAGCAAGATGGCTGCGCGTTGAGCGAGCTCTGCCGGCCAAGCCGTGTATTCCGGTATAATCTGTCATCAGCGGGAGGCATCCAGTCACCAGAGGTGTATCCCGACATTGCACAACCTCGCTGAAGCACCTGAGGGCTGCGAGGAGACGGCGCTTGGGGCACTCGTCAAACTACGGGCCTAACCGGCTATCCATACACCCTATGGTGCCTGAGGGCCTGTGCCGGCCCGGCCTGCTTGCTGGGGCCTCTTCCCGTTGGTGTTGGCGGGGCCGTCTGCCTGGTGTGACTCCACACCCAGCTTGGTGCGGTGGCCCGCTGAGGCTGCCGTGAGCCTGGGATTGCGGCGCCCACCTTTGGCGGCTCCGGCCTACTGCCGATGGGCGAGCCGTGGCCTGGGGGCTGGGTGGAGGCCTTCGCTGTTCCGACGCCTGGCGCGGCCCGAGCGACCCGCTGATCGTGCCTGTGACCGCGGGGGTCTCACCTGTGGGCGGCTGCCTGGATCAAGCGGTGGCTTCGACAAGACATCCGGAATCCTGCCTCAGCCAAGTAAGGTTGCTGCGCTTGCTGGGGGACCCGTCCTGAGGACCGGCCGGCCTACTCTGCTGCATCACGTCGGCGCGGACTGGGGTGACAGCGGCGTCCCTGGACTCGGCGGCCTGTCCCTCCTGGCTGTCCCTTGGGGCTGGATGTAGCGCACCTAGGGTCTTAGTGCTTCCCCTGACCCGCCCCACGCTGGGACTTCAACACTAGCCACCCCTTGCCTGCATCTGACTGCCGCCCTGACTCACCGGCCCAGGGGCGGAGAGGGCCTGCTCCCGGGACTTCCCTCCCCCTCCTGGCCCGCCTTGCGCCGCGGACTTGATCTCACCGTGCAGAAGGGTACCTCGCCGACCCATATCTGAACTTATTGCTGTGACCTCACTGGGGGCACCGGCTGCAGCCAGCTACACCCTGTCGCTGTGAGCACCCACGACAGTTTGACTTGCGGCACCCTCATCATATTCCTGTAGCCTTCTTTGCGACTGGCTTTGGGCCTCTCTGCGCCGTCCCCGCGGCCCAGTTGTGCCGCGCAGCAGCTCTCTTGGGAACTGCCCTACCATATCCTCTTACTGCCTCGCTTGGCCGGATCGGCTTCTGAACCTGGGGGTCAACCCAACCCTTGTGAAATCCTCTGAACTATTCTACTCTTCACTGCCCGGCGGGCCGCCAGGGGGAAGACGGACACCAGACAGCTTAAGATCACTTTCACGGGGCGTGGTGCGGGCAAGGGCAAGCCCCCCGATTCTGATGAGCAATCCACTCAGACCGATCTCCCTGACGAACAGGATGAGAGCCTTAGAACCATCCTTCTAGAAGTGAAATCCAGCCTAAAGTCTATCGACATGAAAATAGATCACCTAACATCCCGCCTCGACCAGGTTAAACAGAGGGTGGACTCCCACGACTCAAGCATTGTCCAGCTTGAAGCAAGGGTTTCAGATGCTGAGGACGTCGGCGCTACAGGAGCGCAGAAGATCCTCAAAATGGACAAGATCCTCGAAGGTATTCGCGCTAAGAACGAGGACTTAGAGGCGCGCTCCCGAAGGAACAACATTGGCCCGGTCCTGTCCGCTCATTTCATTGTCGAACGGGCACACAGGTCTCTTGGCCCACGACCCCCCGCCCCGGGGCTCCGGCGAGGCCTATCATCGCCCGCCTGTTGAACTATTGGGACCGGGACTCCATCCTGCGCAGGGCCCGGGAACTGGGTGAGATCAATCATCAGAACAACACGTTGTCCTTTTACCCCGACTTTACCTTGTCCGTCCAGGCGGCCCGCAGGGACTTCCTTCCCGCCAAGCGCATCCTGCAACAGCTCCACATCACATATGCTATGCTCTACCCCTCCAAACTCCATATTGACTTTGGGGAGAAACGAAGATTTTTCACCGACCCGAAGGACACTCTCACTTTCACGAAACAGCTTCAGAAGTCCCCACCACGAAGCCGTCGCACTAATTCAGAGGACAGCCGCACAAGTGACAATGACTGAACCCTACATGCCCAGCCCTACCTCACTGTTATGCATGTTTTATGATGTTCACCTCATGCGCCATGTTTGATGCAATGTTCCACGCCTTCTTTTCTCGTATATAAATACTAGTGATCTTTGCATTTTGTGGTGGCCAGCAATGGGCGGAAATTGGATGCCCATCATGGCTTGTAGGACTTTGGGACAACTTAGATACCCCGCTCATCTTGCTTGCAATAAAGAACATTCTTATGGGCGCAAGTCTCATCCTTAAGTCGCCTCCCTCTGAGCTATACCACGCTTGGCCACCCTGCCACCATGGCAAGGGGTAAATGGCTGTGCCCACGCATCCTGCTGGGATGACTTCCACTCCCGTATCAAGTTCTCCAAGTTTGGGTACCCTGGGTGGGGGTGGTTCGGATGCTCAACCTAATTGGGGGGTTGGAGTGGGTGGAGGGGGGGTGGGTGTTTTTTTCGTAGGGTTCCGTAACAGGCATCTTCTGCAAGGGGTTCGTTTTGTTATTTCTTTTGTTTTGATCTCGGCATATCACCGTCTGTATGCATTCCACAATGCTTTGTACCTTATTGCACTAGCTCCCAATGCTTTCACCATGGACCATAGACACTACACTATCCACCACTTCCTGGCTGCTGCATGACTGATACCGCCTTTTGGACATGGAATATTAGGGGTCTGAACGATCCTTGTAAAGCGCGTCTTATGCATGTACAGCTTATCAGACACCAGGTAGACGTCTGTTTCCTCCAGGAGACGCACCTCCTCCCTGCCACCTCATCTAGGCTGCAATCCCATCACTGGGGAGAGTCCTACACCGCCTTCTACTCTAACTATGCACGTGGAGTCTCCATCCTCTTTAGGAGGGGCCTCCCTTGGCACGGCACCGACTCCTTCATTGACACAGAGGGTCGCTATGTGATCCTCGCTGGCACCCTCTACAATCAGCCACTGATACTTGCGGCACTCTACGGCCCCAACACTGATGACCCCAACTTCTTCACACACGTCTGGCAACTCATATCCTCTCTGGGACCTCACTCCTTGATATGGGGGGGTGACTTCAATATCGCACCTTCGCAGACACTAGACTGCTCAGGGGACCGCACTCAATACCCACAGGCCACTGCTCTCCTCCACTCAATTCTAGATGACAACTCCCTAGTGGACGCCTGGTGGCATGCTCACCGTGGCGAGCGCGAGGGAACCTGCATAGCTGGCTAGCGCGGATCCTGGTCCCGCCTCGACCTTTGGCTCACTACCCATGATATCACCTCTTGTACCACATGGCCTGCACATTGTCCGGCCATGCCCCGGTACGCCTATGTCTACGGTTCCCGCTCACACTCCGTCGCATGTTCACATGGCGCCTGCCACCCAATGCACTTTGTGACGCCGCCTTCCGCGAGGACATCCGCGGCGCCATCACCGCCTATTTTGAGCGCAATGTTGGCTCTGTTGAGTCGCCCTCGACCCTCTGGGAGGCATTCAAGGTCGTGATCTGGGGGGAATGTATTGCTAAACAATCTGGGGTGTTGAAATCCATCAGGGGCACCCTTGAGCGCCTGGAAAACGCCATCAAAGCCCTAGACCTTAAACAATCTCAAGACCCCAGTCCTGCTATGCTTGCCTCTATCAGATCCAAGCTTACTGAATTTCACGAGGAGGCTGATAGAGAGATCACATTCCTTGGTAGAGAAGCCTGTGGTTGCCGCTATGGCGAGGGTGATCGCCCTGGCAAGACCCTTGCAAATCTCCGCCAACAGCCACATGCCTCTTCTTATATTACGGCACTATGCGACGAGGCCGTGGGGAGGACTACCTCTCCCACAGACATCATTGCTAGGGTTTCCGACTTCTATTCTCAACTATACACTGCTGGGGCGGCTGCCCCCGGAGAGAATATGGATCAATATTTCAACTCAATTGAACTGTTGTGGCTTGGCAACGGTCACCGGGAATACCTGGATGAACCAATTACTCATGAGGAAATCTCTGAAGTTATTGCGGGACTCTCAGGTGACAAAGCCCCTGGCTCAGACGGGCTCACCCCTGCATTTTATGAAGAGTATGCATCCCTCCTCATCCCCACTTGGCTGAAATGTATAATTAATCTCTCGAACTGGGCAGACTTCCCCCATCTCTCTGTGAGGACATGCTCACCCTTCTCTTGAAGCCGGACAAATCCCCCGAGAGCTGCAATTCATACCGCCCTTTATCGCTAACTAACACTGACAACAAAATTTATGCTAAATTGCTGGCCAACCGCCTCCTCCCGCTCATGCCTTTAATAGCTCGCCATGACCAGTCGGGATTTATCCCGGGCCGCGCCACCTCGCATAATCTGCACACCATCTTCTCTGTCATTTACCAGATTAATCCCACCCTGCCCGCAGTGACTGCCCTCTTGGACACCACTAATGCTTTCAACACTCTGGAGTGGCCCTTTCTCTTTTACCTCCTTCCCCGGCTGGGCTTCAGCCCGAGCTTCGTGCGAAAGATTCAACTACTATATACACTCCCGACAGCATGCATCAGGGTAAACGGACAGGTTACCGACCCCATAGCCATATCGAGGGGCACTAGGCAGGGTTACCCCCTGTCCCCCATGTTATTCGCCATCGCTATGCAGTCTCTGGCGGTGCGTTTGCGTCAGCATCACACCCAGCGGGGTATTGGCTTCTTGGCCCGTGCCCTGGTCACTTCAATGTACGCGGATGACGTCACGATATATATTCGCGAACCGTAGGAGAATCTCGCGCCCATGACCAGGGAGGTTATCCGCTTCGGCTGCCTCTCCGGAGTTCAGGTCAACTGGAGCAAATCCGTTCTTTTCCCCCTCACCGATGCCACTAAGCCATTCACTACAGACTATCCGTTCATCTGGGCGACTGGCCCCACCAGATACCTGGGCATCTGGTTGAGCAGAGATATAGACGAACTATGGAGGTCCAATTTTGGCAAGACAATGGACTGGTTTGAAACTAAGATACGCATGTGGCAAAATCTCCCCCTTTCACTTGCCGGGCGTTTCGCTATCACCAAAATGATCGTACTCCCAAAATTTTTATACCTATTTTTAAATATCCTCATCCCTCTTATGTCACAATTTTTCAAAAAACTACGCTCTAACATTATCACATTGATCTGGGCAGGATGCCAACCCAGAATCGCTTACGATGTTCTAACACTACCCTTGGTCAGAGGCAGTATGGGGGCCCCCAATTTTAAACTCTATGCGCTGTGTGCCCAAGCCAGCTTTCTCCATTTCTGGATCCACCCAACACCCTTCCAGCCTCATGTGGCGGTCGAGGCGGATTTGGCCTCTCCGTGGCCACTGCAGACACAGCGCTATTTTTACCGCACAAAATATCCCGAGGCGCCATTGACACAGTGGAATGTGTGCGCTGGGCCTGGGATGGGTTGCGCAGGTACACTTGCGCCAATGCGCTCTATGCGCCGTCCATGCAGCTCGCCAGCAACCCCTACTTCCCCCCGCTGCAAACAGCGGGCATGACTCGCCGCGCAGCTGATTTGGGTATCCGCACCAATGCTGACATTTACCCCAACAATAATTTCCTCACACTTCCTGAAGATGCAGCTTCACTCGACAAGCTACTCAACTACCGGAGCAGGGCAACCTGTAGAAATGATAACCCTGCCTTTCCACTCGCTCCCCAGCCCAACACTGCGCTCGAATATGTCCACTCCACCACCTCTCCGAGAAAAATAGTCACAAGACTATATGCTCTCACACTGGCAGCTTCCCCCATTGATACAGAGCGCGCCCGCAACGCATGGGGTGTGGACCTGGAAGGCGACCTCTCCCCCGCGCAATGGTAGTATTGCTGCAACCGAACCAAGCGCCTCTCCCCTAACTATCGCCTGCGGCTCATTCATTTTAAATATTTACACCGACTCTACCGTACCCCTACATCGCTACACAAGATGGGCCTGACGGACAATGCACGCAATGCTCGGCTCCTGGCGCGGTGTTTGCGCACCTGGCCTGGTTGTGTCCCAAGGTTTCCTCATTCTGGCTGGAGATGTGCACCGTAATCAGCGATATCACACTAGAGCGCATTGTCCCTGATCCCCTACTGTGCCTCCTGGGTCACGCTAAAAACATTCCGGAGGCTAACCGTAAACTAACCGCGAAGCTCCTGGTGCTCGCCAAGCACTGGGGTCGCAAACCGGCGCCCCAGGTCAGGTGCTGGTTGGATGACGCAGCCCACCGCCAGACACTCCTGGGCGAATTCTGGGACTTGATGCCAGCGGCAAACAGACCCCCATACATATGGGGCCCTCTCATTTCTTATTTACACAGTTTGGCTATCCCGGATGAACCTACAACAGATTCCCCTATTACTAACGCCCAGATTGCCAACGACACTCCCGTCAGACCCGGGCCTTGATTCCTGACAGATTACCTGCACCTCTCCCTATCGTAACAATCGCATCTCCCAGGTTGATATGCTGCACCATGGTACATTCTGATTGATAATTACCCTGTAATGTCGACTACATTTGTGAATGCAACTGTTATTATGCTATCTGACGGAATGGTAACCTGTAACATGCCTTTTTTTCAATAAAGGTTTTGAAAAATTAGAAAATAAAAAACAAATCTGAGGTAAAGAACTCTTCATAAACAGGACCAAAAGGTTGCCAGAATTCCCTCTGTCATGCTCAGTTTGTAGACTGCTCTATCAATTGCACCACCAATAAATTAACAGTCTTTCTTCACGTTCTCAGAAAAAGGTTTGCTGTCTACCTTCAAGATCAGCACACCGTTCAATACTTTTGTTTGCATTTATGTATTCTGTGACATCTATTTGTGATCCCTGCCCGTCTATATTTCTCCGTCAGTCCATCTATCCTTAACTTTAGTTAACTCTCCTGCAGGCCCTTCTTTCTCTGTCATTCTGTTCCTGACTCCATTACACATCTAGAATGTGGCCTTGAAGCCTTGCAGCACAAGGGTGTCTGCCACCTCGTCCAGCTCCTTTGGTATCATTTTACCTTTGAGGAAGATATAATTACCAATCAATTCAGGTCTGAGTCTACCAGGTGGCAATACTGTCATTTTATAGCATAGCATGTTATTGTCTGAACAAAAAGGCATGCAGTTGGTGCTCTCCTTGTAAATGACATAACATTCTGTTGCAAAGATATGTACTTCAGTCATAAAAAGTGAATTGTCATGTGGGCTTCAAACGGGGTGTGGTAAACACCACATAAGTCTGAGGTATTGTGGAGAGTGTGAGAAAAGATGTGGACTTGCCTTCAAGCCATTTTTGGTATTGTCAGAATACCAAAGGTGAGGCTGGCATTGATTGAACAGCATGTGGATAGAGGTCCACCAAGGAATATGGTGGAGTGCACCCAGGTGTGACAGAGCCCCTGAAGACACTGTTAAATAACCAGGGTATATGCAGTGCATAGATCACTCAGAAGTCCAAGAAGCACACCCCCTGTAGGCACTGTTACACAATGAGGGTTTATTCCTTGTGAAGTCCACCCAGAAACAACTTAGTCACAATTCCTTGATTCACAGTTAAGAAAGACACTTCCTAAGCCTGTCTTAGGCTCCCAAAGGATCTCATAGGGGCATATTATCAACTGCAGTATCGCCACTTTAGCGGCACTTTTTGCCGATAAAACGGCGATATTTTTATCGCCCTATTAGCAAGCTGTCGCTAACAGCTGTTAGCGACAGCTTAATGGCGAAGCGGCCGTTGTGTTTCCGCTTTGCATGTCAGCGATAATTATCACTAATGACATGCAAAGTAGGCGTTCCTGACTAAAACTCCATTTAAACAGTCGCAAACACAACTTCCCCCTATTATCAACGCCCGCGAAGCGATAGGAAAATTTGCGCTAACCGCGCTTATCGCTGGAACTTAACGCCTGAAAAAAACTTGCCTTAACCATCTTGTCAATGGGGGGTGGATTGTTGGGTTAAGTATACACTTGCCTATTAGCAAGCTTTTCATTAGCGCTGTTGATTTAGCGCTGGAATTCTCGCGCTATTGCTGGTTCTACACGCTATCGCTGGATTTCCTATCGCCTTTGCGATACGCCTTGCTAATAGCGCGCTATCACGGCGGGGAAATCCAGCGATAGCCGGCGATAAAAAAAACAGCACTAAGCACGCTTTGCGATAATTATCGCAATTCTTTGATAATATGCCCCCTAGTCTTGCAAAGCCAGGTGAAGTTCAATCAGGTGAGCCCTATTCGTCTCATGGCTCATATCCTAGCAAGACTGACATCCTGCACATGTGAGTGTAAGACATGAATAGCTTGTTGCTGTCCTGACCAAAAAGACTGAATTGTTGTACCCTGGGTTACTCTCCTGTCTTCATCACCAATAGGAGTCAAATACTTTATGTTACATCCTAGAGAACCTTGCTCTTTCTAGTTCACAAGAGGATGCTTCCTACTGCCCTTCTGAATATTTTCTACTAAACACTTTCCAATTTCAATATTAGTAGGGACCAACATTTCAAGGTAATAGAGAAAGAAGGTCATGAACATCCAGAAGCTGGCCTTGCAGACTGACCTTTGCAAGCGCTGCTTACTCATTTTTCACTTTTATTTGGATTATTATTAAAAGTTTCACTGAACAATACAGACACAAGCAATCAATCACATTGCAGTTAAAAATAATTTTCAAAAAAGCTAAAACTTCTCCTCTTTGAAACATTGGTTTTAGTAAGAACTCCCTATAACAGTGAAAGGGAAGACAAATAAAAACAATGTGTACTATACCCTGTAACGAGCATCCAAGTAATGGCCGTTTTTCTCCTAATTTTGTTTTTGAGTTAATCCAATAATTGGCATCAAGAGGTAAGCCTCCATTCTTTCACTGACATACAGCCAACGGACTTAAGGATCTAAGCTGAACTTTAGACAAAATTGAATTTGATCTTGCACAGCAAACCGACAAACAGGTTATCTTTTTAAATGTTTAAGCAGCAGGCCCTGTCAGACTTAAAACTTGGGTCTTTTTAATGTATCTTTAATCATATTTTATTAATCACCTTTACTACTTTTTGAGAAGCCCTAAATTCACTGATCTTTAAAAATAACTAAATATCATATCAGCAAAGTAGAAAAAGCATAACATGCATTCACTTCTTTATTCAATTCGAAGACACCTACATATGTTAATACTCCTTATGGAGTATTATTATGGTCAAATTATGCTACAGTGAGGTTGAAATAGTGTTCATTTTACAGGCTACTTGTCCCTTACATTGGAGTCATACATCGCAGGATGCAGGATAAATTCAACACATAATATAAAAAATATAAATTACTTTCTGAACCTTTGCGGTTTTCCGTGATTGCTCACCGGGGGCTCTACCATTCAATGATGCCACATTCAATGTTAGAACCCATAACAGAAGTGATGATCCATGCTTATTTGGTATTAGGCAAAATGGGTTTAATGAAGCTCCATAATTCATTAGAAGATTGAGGGTGATTTGTAGAATATGATTTGTTTGTACCACAAGCATTTATGTCACCCATATCAAAATTAATAAAAAATAAACAAATTCTGTAAATCATGGATCAAAGACATAACAATGTCCAAAATACCAGATGTTAGATTTGGGGGTCTCTAGTTGGCAGAGGTAGGTACCTTTGTCCAAATAGGGACCCTTGAGTCTAGTCAGGGAAAGTAGGTACACTCCCGAAATAACCCCTGCTCACCCTCTTGGTAGCTTGGCACGAGCAGACAGGCTTAGTTCAGAGGCAGTATGTAAAGTATTTGTGAACCCATACAGTAATCAAGTGACAACACTACAAATGGACACCACACAGGTTATATATTTATAAAAATAGGTATACTTTATATAGATTTATCACAAGACTATAAACGACAAAAATAATCCACAATACTGTCAAGAGTGCTTAGTTCGGATCAAAAAGGCTTAATTCAAGGTTCTGTGCGAGTCGGTAGCCTCCTCCGGCTACGGCGATGGTGAGAACAAACAGAGTCTAACAAATCCAGCTGACCGCGTCGAGACGGGCCAACACAGCGGAGACAGTCTCGGTCACAGTACCTTTTACTTGAAGCGGCAGGCACGGGCGTGCGAGCCGGATGGCTGTTCGTCGCGGTCGCGATGCAAAAATGGAAGCGTTGCAGGACGCGTTGTCCCTCGATGCGGTGCAGGCAGCGGCTCGTTGACGTCGTCGAGACGGAGTCGGTGAGACCAGGGCCGTGCGTTGCAGGGCGAGACGGTGCTTCGATGCGGTGCTGGCAGGTTGCAGTGCGGCGACGGAGCCGGATTCAGGAGCTGGCGTCGATCAGTCCGGACAGCGGTGCGAGTCGGGCGGTGCGTCGCAAAGCGTGCGAGCGGTGCCCAACTCCGGTGCGGTCACAGGACTCGAACTCAGCAGCAGTGACCGTGTCGGTCGGACCAGTTCGATTCGGCGTAGCGAAGCGTTGCAGGACGCGTTGTCCCTCGATGCGGTGCAGGCAGCGGCTCGTTGACGGAGTCGGTGAGACCAGGGCCGTGCGTTGCAGGGCGAGACGGTGCTTCGATGCGGGGCTTACAGGACACCGAGTCGGTCGTGAGAGTCGGTCACAGCTCCCTACCTCTGTAGCCACTGAAACAGAGTTTCCAGCAGCAATTCACAAAGGGGGTGAAGTCCAATGGTCCTGGGACTTCGGTCAGGGGCAAGCTCTCTTCCAAGCCCTTGGAGATCCTTCACAAGTTGATGAAAGTCACAGCAAAGCAAAAGTTCCTTTCTCCTTTCTTTGGCAGTCAGGCAAAACACTGCAGGCCAATCCCCCAAGCAGCACTTCAGGCTTAGGGATAGTCTCTCCTCAGTTTCTTCTTGGTTCCGCTCCTCAGCAAAGGTTTCTTCTTGTTCCCAAAAGTGATCTAATTTCCTAGGGGTCTGGGTCCCCTTTTTATACCCAGTTTCTTTTTGTTCTCTGAAGGCAGAGAGGCCTCTGCCTAGTCCAAAACCAGTTCTGGTCAGTCCTGGAGCACTTTGTTTTCCTGACTCCTTCTTTCCTTTCAGAATGTGGGGCAGAGTGCTCAGCCGCCCGGCAGGAGGTGGAGCCAGCATTGTGGAAGGCAGGCACAGCCCTATTCAGACCCAGGTGCAACTCCTCCCTCCACTCTGGATGCAGATCTTTCTATTCAGCCCGGTGCTGACTCACCCTGTCTCCTGTAGCCACCCCCAGCCCCTGTCACTCAATCTCCAGACAAGGAATACACAACCTAGCAGAGGCAGGCTTGGATAGTTAGGCAAGAAAATACCCACTTTCTAAAAGTGGTATTTTCGAACACAGAATGTTAAAACCAACTTCACTAAAAGATGTATTTTATCATCCTGAGTTCAGGCATACTAAATTCGTTTTTCTACCATGTTCCTGGGTCAGTTCTGACTATAAGGTGTAATAGTCAGTCTGCCCATTCTGGCCTATGGGGAGCAGGTAGCCTTGCAATAGTGAAAAACGAAAATGGCTGTAATTCACTATTAGGACACGCCACACACACCAGGGCATGTCCTACCTTATACTTACAATGCACCCTGCCCTAGGGCCTACTTTAGGGGTGACCAACATGCAGTAAAGGGAAGGTTTAGGGACTGGTAAGTGGGTGCACTCACCAAGTCGACATGGCAGCCCTAGGCTGCACACAGGCTCTGCAATGGCAGGCCTGAGACACACTTTACAAGCTGCTTCTGTGGGTGGCACAACCGGTGCTGCAAGCCCACCAGCAGCATTGGATTTACACGCCCTGGGCACACTCAGTGCACGGTACTAGGGACTGACAAGTAAACCAATCATCCAATCATGGAGTCACTAATACTTACATCAATTCACGATAGGGAGCACTTGCACTTTGGCACTGATTAGCAGCGGCAAAGTGCCCATGAGCATCTATTCCAGCAAAAACATATCGGTAACAGTGGAGGCATTACGAAAAAAATGGAAGGGAGACCCACGCCAAGGATGCCAGGTCTAACACGTGTCCCCTCCAGCTGAAATGTGGGGAGAACTATCCTACCCCTAGGGAGTTCTCATCGCTAAGGCGGAAAAATCTGGACAGTCCATCAGCATTGGCGTGTTCTGTACCAGGGCGGTGTTCCACCGTAAAGTCCATCCCCTGTAGGGAAATGGACCACCTCAACAGCTTTGGATTCTCACCCCTCATCTGCATCAACCATCTGAGGGGCCTGTGGTCTGTCTGAACCCGGAAGTGAGTCCCAAACAGGTATGGTCTCAGCTTCTTCAGTGCCCAGACCACAGCAAATGCCTCACGCTCAATAGCACTCCATCTCTGTTCCCGGGGAAGTAACCTCCTACTGATGAAGGCTACAGGTTGGTCTAGGCCCTCCTCATTGATCTGTGATAGAACAGCCCCTACACCATGCTCTGAAGCGTCGGTCTGAACAATGAACTCATTGGAGAAGTTGGGTGCCTGGAGCACAGGCGCCGTGCACATGGCAGTCTTCAAGGTGTCAAAAGCTTTCTGACAGGCGTCAGTCCAAATCACTTTCCTGGGCTGCTTCTTGGAAGTCAGCTCTGTCAAGGGGGCAACAATGCTGCCATACCCCTTGACGAATCTCCGGTAATACCCGGTGAGTCCTAGGAAGGCTCTCACCTCTGTCTGGGTCTTGGGGGCTCCCAAGCCAGAATGGTATCAATTTTCGGTTGGAGGGGCGCCACCTGGCCGCTCCCAACCTGGTGTCCCAAGTACACCACAGAACCCTGCCCAATCTGGCACTTACTTGCCTTGATTGTGAGGCCTGCCCTCCGCAGCGCCATCAACACTTCCCAGAGGTGGCGCAGATGTTCTTCCCAACTGGCACTGAACACTGCGATGTCATCCAGGTAGGCGGCACTGAAATCCTCCAGTCCAACCAACACCTGGTTGACCAACCTCTGAAAGGTGGCAGGGGCATTCTTCATCCCAAAGGGCATCACCCGGAACTGGTAGTGCCCATCTGGTGTGGAGAATGCTGACCTCTCTTTGCCCCATCAGTCAAGGTGATCTGCCAGTACCCAGACGTTAAGTCAAACGTGCTGAGGTACCGCGCAGCCCCTAACCGATCTATGAGCTCATCAGCTCTGGGGATGGGGTGGGCGTCAGTCCTGGTGATGGAATTGAGTCCCTGTAGTCCACACAGAACCGGAGTTCTGGTGTGGCACCAGGCGCGGCAGCCTTTGGAACCAAGACCACTGGGCTGGCCCAAGGGCTGTTAGAGGACTCAATCACCCCTAGCGCAAACATCTTGGAGACCTCCTCCTTGATGCAGGCTCTGACCCTGTCAGTCACCCTGTAAGCCTTGTGCTTCACAGGAAGACTGTCCCCAGTGTCCACATCATGGACGCACCAATGAGTGACACTGGGAACCAGGGAGAACAGGTCAGGGAACTGTCCCAACAGTTGGCGACAGTCACCCTGCTGCTCAGGTGTCAGGGAGGTAGAGAGGTTTACTCCCTCCACTGATCCATCTTGCTCTCGGGCTGACGGGAGGTCAGGAAGAGGCTCGGTCTCCTCCTCCATTCCATCATCTGTAGCTAAGAGCATGCCCACTTGGGACCTCTCCAAGTGGGGCTTCAGGCGGTTCACATGCAGGACCCGCAAGGGGTTCCTGGGAGACTGCAAGTCCACCAAATAGGTAACTGGACTCTTGCGCTCCACCACCGTAAAAGGGCCAGTCCACCTGTCCTGGAGCGCACAAGGCTCCACAGGGGCCATGACCCACACTTTCTGACCAGGCTGAAGCTCTACCAGAGTGGCATTCTGGTCGTACCACCGCTTCATCTCCTCCTGGCTGGCTTCCAGATTTGCCTCAGCAAGTTCTCTGAAACGCCTAGTCTGGTTCCTGAAGGCCAGCATGTAACTGTATACATCCTGGGGAGGTTTCCTGGGAGATTGCTCCCAGCCTTCCTTGACCAAACTCAGAGGTCCTCGCACCGGGTGTCCATAGAGGAGCTCAAAGGGACTGAACCCTAGAGACTTCTGTGGCACCTCCCGGTATGCAAACAACAGGCATGGTAAGAGGACGTCCCATTTACGCCTCATGGGTTCTTCCAGACCCATAATCATGCCCTTGAGGGTCCGGTTGAATCTCTCAACCAGCCCATTTCCTTGAGGGTGGTAAGGAGTGGTGAACTTGCAAGTTACACCGCACTCCTGCCACAGGGACTTCATGTACTTGGACACGAAGTTCGTACCTCTGTCAGACACCACCTCTTGAGGGAATCCCACACGTGAGAAAATTCCCATCAGTGCCCGTCCCACCACGGGGGCCGTCACTGTCCTCAGAGGGATGGCTTCAGGGTACCGGGTGGCATGGTCCACCAAGACCAGGATAAACCTGTTGCCCATGGCTGTTTTGGGGTCCAGTGGCCCCACAATGTCAATACCCACCCGTTCAAAGGGGGTGCTGACCACAGGGAATGGCTGGAGAGGAGCCTTGTGCTTCCTCCCACTCTTTCCACTTGCCTGGCAAGTCTGGCATGTCCTGCAGTGAGTGGCGGCACTCCTGCGCATCTGGGGCCAATAGAAATGGGTAACAAGCCTGTCAAAGGTCTTGTCCTGCCCCAGATGTCCTGCTAACGGTACATCATGAGCCAACCCCAGTAGGAAGGCTCTGAAGCGCTGGGGTACCACCAGCACACGGGCTGACCCAGGCTCAGCAACCGTAGGCTCTGAATACAGGAGACCATTCTCCCAGTAAATCCAATGTGATCCAGACTGATCACCTGCTGCCTGGTCTGTGGCCTGTTGCCTCAGACCCACGAGAGAGGGGCATGCGTTCTGCTCCTCGCAGAACTCTTCCCTGGAGGGTCCTCCTTCTTGCTGCCAATGGGTCAGCTCAGGTAGGTCCCCCAGTTCAGCTACCTGTTCCCCTGCAGGCTCCAGGGCATCCCCCTCAGGGTCTGCCTCCTCCTGGACCGTGGGAACTTCGGGGGCCGGTTTCCCGCGCCCCCTGCCTCCTCTCTCTCCGGCAGGCACCTGGGCCTCCCTCTCAGGCTCCAGGTGCTCTTGAACACCTTTCAGCTGCCATTGACCGGGTGGTCACACATGCCCAATCAGGCAAGCCCAACATTTCTAAATGCGCACTCCGCTCCACCTTAGCCCAAGGTGAGCTCTCCAAATCGTTCCCTAACAAACAGTCAACAGGCATGGCTGGCCTCACAGCTACTTGAAGAGTACCCGAGACCCCCCACTCAAAGGGAACCTGAGCCACCTTGCAGTGACTCTCTGTGTTGTCAGCGGCAACAACCGGATAGAATGCATCAGGGATAACCTGCTCTTTAGACACCAGGTGACACTTGACAGCTGTCACACTGGCTCCTGTGTCTCTCAGAGCCTCCACCCTATGGCCATTGATGGTCACCCACTGCCTGTATTTCTTAGTGTTCTCAGGCAGCGGGGTCCTAGGGACCATCTCAGAGTCTCCTAATGAGACAAGGGAAAACACTGTGGGATCCCCCCACCTTGGGCACCCAACTCCTCCCCCAGGGCTACACTAGCCAACTGCCGGGGGACTGCACTAGTTGGTGCTGGTTTTCCATGCAAAGGGCAACGAGGATCGTTTGCCTTGTGGCCAGGGCGCCACACTTGTAACACACCAGTGGTCCCTGGTGAACAGGGGGCCTGTTAGGGCCACTGGCTTCTTCTCAGGGGAGGCTGGGAACCTTTCCCTTGGTTCCCTTGGGGTTTACTTTGGGGCCCTTTATGGAACTCCCTCTGTTTACCCTTGTCCCCCCACTCTTCTGCTGGGGACCCTGCCCACCCTTGGCGGAGTCTCCCACGTGACCCTTGTGGACCCGGGTACTCACCCAGCGGTCCGCCTCCTCAGCAAGCTGCCTAGGGTTAGTCAGCTTACTATCAATCAGGTGCTGGCGTAGCTCAGGAAAACAATTACCGGACAAGTTCTCCCAGGCAATCAAATCAAAGAGCGCCTGAAAATCAGTCGCTTTGCTACCCTTTACCCAACCATCCAAGGCTCTGCAAAAGAAGGTCACATATTCAACCCAGGTACTGCTTTCAATCTTACTACAGTTCCTGAACCTTTGCCATAAAGCTCAGGGGTCAAACCATACCTAGTCATTAAGGCATCCTTCATGTGGCTGTACGAATTATAGACTTCAGAGGGCAAATCCAACAAGGTATCCCGCCCTTCACTGAGGAACCGTCCCCACAACCCCGCTCCCCAATCCTTCTCAGGGACCCGGTGGGAAGACATGGCTACCTCATAGGCTTTGAACCACTGCCCTATGTCATCATTTTTAAAAATTCCTTAACCACATCTTTTGGAATATACACCCTAGCTTCAACAGGCATAGGCGGTACACTGCCACCAGAGGGAGTAATCTCTAAGCTCTTGGCCTTCAATTCCAACTCCTCAAAACTTTCTCATGTTCAAACTGCATTTTCTTTTCCTCTAGGGCTAATTTCCTAGTTTGCATTTCGAATTCTAACTGCCCATTCAGCTTGAGCTTGGTCAGCTCCATTTCGTGCATCCTACTCTCTTTCCTGTCCTCCAACTCCTCTGGAGACAGTCCTCTGGCAGAAACACTGCTACCTACTGGGGAAGGTGGTCTTCTAGCCCCTAGACCCAATAGCCCCTCCAGCTGCCCTTCTGCATTCTCAGCCCCCTCCACAGGGGCACTCCTTGATTCGACCCAGGCCCTCAGCGCCTTTTGGAGGTCCTCCTTCCTGGAGAGTCCGGTCATGGAAACTTTAAACTTTTTGCAGAATTGCCTGAGCTGCTTGAGGGTGTAGCATTCTAGCCTCTCTTCTTCCCAATCACACTCAACAGAGGCTACTGATGCTGGTTTCTCCATAGTGACTGAACTTGGCATTTGCAAAAATAGGAAATCCCAGAAAAAATGCTATAAAAGTATGTGGTTGCGTTTTGGTCTGCACTCACTAAGTAGTGTTCACCAATCACTGTACATGAGTCACAAATGCAAGTCCAGAATCCTCACCGCTGACCACCAATGTTAGATTTGGGGGTCTCTAGTTGGCAGAGGTAGGTACCTTTGTCCAAATAGGGACCCTTGAGTCTAGTCAGGGAAAGTAGGTACACTCCCGAAATAACCCCTGCTCACCCTCTTGGTAGCTTGGCACGAGCAGACAGGCTTAGTTCAGAGGCAGTGTGTAAAGTATTTGTGAACCCATACAGTAATCAAGTGACAACACTACAAATGGACACCACACAGGTTATATATTTATAAAAATAGGTATACTTTATATAGATTTATCACAAGACCATAAACGACAAAAATAATCCACAATACTGTCAAGAGTGCTTAGTTCGGATCAAAAAGGCTTAATTCAAGGTTCTGTGTGAGTCGGTAGCCTCCTCCGGCTACGGCGATGTTGAGAACAAACAGAGTCTAACAAATCCAGCTGACCGCGTCGAGACGGGCCAACACAGCGGAGACAGACTCGGTCACAGTACCTTTTACTTGAAGCGGCAGGCACGGGCGTGCGAGCCGGATGGCTGTTCGTCGCGGTCGCGATGCAAAAATGGAAGCGTTGCAGGACGCGTTGTCCCTCGATGCGGTGCAGGCAGCGGCTCGTTGACGTCGTCGAGACGGAGTCGGTGAGACCAGGGCCGTGCGTTGCAGGGCGAGACGGTGCTTCGATGCGGTGCTGGCAGGTTGCGGTGCGGCGACGGAGCCGGATTCAGGAGCTGGCGTCGATCAGTCCGGACAGCGGTGCGAGTCGGGCGGTGCGTCGCAAAGCGTGCGAGCGGTGCCCAACTCCGGTGCGGTCACAGGACTCGAACTCAGCAGCAGTGACCGTGTCGGTCGGACCAGTTCGATTCGGCGTAGCGAGCGTTGCAGGACGCGTTGTCCCTCGATGCGGTGCAGGCAGCGGCTCGTTGACGGAGTCGGTGAGACCAGGGCCGTGCGTTGCAGGGCGAGACGGTGCTTCGATGCGGGGCTTACAGGACACCGAGTCGGTCGTGAGAGTCGGTCACAGCTCCCTACCTCTGTAGCCACTGAAACAGAGTTTCCAGCAGCAATTCACAAAGGGGGTGAAGTCCAATGGTCCTGGGACTTCGGTCAGGGGGCAAGCTCTCTTCCAAGCCCTTGGAGATCCTTCACAAGTTGATGAAAGTCACAGCAAAGCAAAAGTTCCTTTCTCCTTTCTTTGGCAGTCAGGCAAACCACTGCAGGCCAATCCCCCAAGCAGCACTTCAGGCTTAGGGATAGTCTCTCCTCAGTTTCTTCTTGGTTCCGCTCCTCAGCAAAGGTTTCTTCTTGTTCCCAAAAGTGATCTAATTTCCTAGGGGTCTGGGTCCCCTTTTTATACCCAGTTTCTCTTTGTTCTCTGAAGGCAGAGAGGCCTCTGCCTAGTCCAAAACCAGTTCTGGTCAGTCCTGGAGCACTTTGTTTTCCTGACTCCTTCTTTCCTTTCAGAATGTGGGGCAGAGTGCTCAGCCGCCCGGCAGGAGGTGGAGCCAGCATTGTGGAAGGCAGGCACAGCCCTATTCAGACCCAGGTGCAACTCCTCCCTCCACTCTGGATGCAGATCTTTCTATTCAGCCCGGTGCTGACTCACCCTGTCTCCTGTAGCCACCCCCAGCCCCTGTCACTCAATCTCCAGACAAGGAATACACAACCTAGCAGAGGCAGGCTTGGATAGTTAGGCAAGAAAATACCCACTTTCTAAAAGTGGTATTTTCGAACACAGAATGTTAAAACCAACTTCACTAAAAGATGTATTTTATCATCCTGAGTTCAGGCATACTAAATTCGTTTTTCTACCATGTTCCCTGGGTCAGTTCTGACTATAAGGTGTAATAGTCAGTCTGCCTATTCTGGCCTATGGGGAGCAGGTAGCCTTGCAATAGTGAAAACGAAAATGGCTGTAATTCACTATTAGGACACGCCACACACACCAGGGCATGTCCTACCTTATACTCACAATGCACCCTGCCCTAGGGCCTACTTTAGGGGTGACCAACATGCAGTAAAGGGAAGGTTTAGGGACTGGTAAGTGGGTGCACTCACCAAGTCGACATGGCAGCCCTAGGTTGCACACAGGCTCTGCAATGGCAGGCCTGAGACACACTTTACAAGCTGCTTCTGTGGGTGGCACAACCCGTGCTGGAAGCCCACCAGCAGCATTGGATTTACACGCCCTGGGCACACTCAGTGCACGGTACTAGGGACTGACAAGTAAACCAATCATCCAATCATGGAGTCACTAATACTTACATCAATTCACGATAGGGAGCACTTGCACTTTGGCACTGATTAGCAGCGGCAAAGTGCCCATGAGCATCTATTCCAGCAAAAACATATCGGTAACAGTGGAGGCATTACGAAAAAAATGGAAGGGAGACCCACGCCAAGGATGCCAGGTCTAACACCAGACATTTGATCTCCTCTCCTTTGAATATAAATATTAAAACAAATATTATTTTATACTTACAATTCATTTGTTACCAGGGACATTTTAATAGTGACCATATTTTCCAAAGAAGATAGTAACTGTACTGCATTCCATTTATAGCCACTACGCAAACGTATTACCAATGCCCCATGAGCATGTTTTTTGGAAGGGGGAATTGTAGGTCCAGGATAAACCTCAAAGTTAATCAATTCAAACTTGGTCATCCATCTTTCTTGCAGTCAGGCTATTTTAAAATCCTTAAAGTTTATCATACCATCAGTATTAATCAGTATCATCAGCTCAGCAATGTTCCAACACACAACTCAAAGAGGCATATTTGGCACCACAGACGTGCTCTCCTAGAGGAAGTCAATTATAGTACTACCCGAACCATGGCCAATTATCACCATCATCTACAGTTGTATGATATGTAGGCATTATATTCTGAAGAATATGTTGTGTACATTCCAATGCTGTTGCTCTGAAAATCCAAAAGATATTGTGAGTCCTGCATAAGCATCATTCCTTGTTCTACAACTAGTTTTTTATTTCTGCTGTGAACCGTGAGAAATAGGACAAAGGAGGAGCTGGCACACCAACCCTCCCCATACAGATATCCCTTGCAGACCAAAACCAAATTTATACACTAACCTGTGCTGACTAGAATGCAACAGTAACATTTAAGTCATAAGAACAATCCAAACATTTCATAAATGTTACCATTCTGCTACCACTAGAACACATAAATATTTTAAAGGAAGCAATGACTGAAACAGTTTTAAAACACCAGATTGGTTTAATGGAAAAATCTCATGTGCAAAAAGAAAAAAATAAACAAACCTTATATCCACCGAATCAGCGCTTTCCTCTTCCCGACTCTGTGCATTTCTTGGTTTAATGAAAGAAGAATCCATGTGAGCAACTATTGTATATGATGCTGTCTGTAGGACAGATGCTACTTTGGTTTCTGAAAGTAGCATGATGGGAGTTTGGTCCTGAATTGATGCAAAATATTTCAATGCACATGCATTCAATGACTTTATATTTGAACGAGGTCTACTTTCCAAGTCAGTAATTGAGCCTCCTCATTTGAAAATATAAATCTTGAAGGTTTCTTCTTAAATATTTTCCTATTTTTTTTTATCTCTTAGTCTATACATCATTAGGAACAGTATTAAATTTACAGGTGGAAGGGGTCTAGTAACTGAAATAACTTTTTTCTGTTTTTCAAGTGCAGGCTGTGCTATCAAAGTGGGGTTATGTTGATGATAAGCAGCAGGGTGGGGCCGAATTCAGAAGGAACCAATCAGCATGAGGGAGGTTAATAATATGGTGTAGCCTGTCAGGTCCTCCTTCACCTAGAAACCGTTACCCTGCTGGGACCAAAATTGATCCAAAGGTAAGGGGCACCATGCGATCAGAGTGATCTTACCCAAAAATGCTATTGCAAAGAAACAAGCGAACCATATATTTCTTCTCTCCTAGCCAATGCACTTGCACTTTTGACTCCCTTGTCTCTTAATCTGTCTATCCTTGGGTCAAGGAACATATTTGTCACCCCAAGAACTATTTCTCACTACACAAAAAGCGAGAACGCTGCACAAGTGATCTTCAAGGGTGTGCCACTATTGTTTTTTGAACAAATCACAGCAATAAATAACATTTTTTCATCTACATATCTCTCGGTTATTTATCCTTATCAAAAATACCCACTCTATTAGTCTTGCAACATTTCCTGCAACATTTCCTCCTGCTTGGTGATGTTGAGATTTGTAGGTGGTCTGGTTGACAGAGGCCTTCCCTACACTGCAGCTCATCAACTAATGGAGACCACGGCTGTTGGACCAGAAAAGCCACCATTCCGGAACTGGGCTGGCATATAGTCCCACCACACAGCAATCTCCCTATCTCCAAACAAATTCTCCTTTCTCCACCTGCTCCACACCTCCTTCCGAGGGTCCAATTGTTCTAGCATTGCTAATGCCTCAAGATGCCTCACTCTCTCTATTTTAAGAGCACCAAGAGGGCCCCCGCATGGAGGCAGCTGTGCATCATCCCAGAAGAAGATCTCAGAAACCTTTGAACTATTATCTCCCACTACCATACCCAGCCCTCTCAACGTTTGAAAAACTTTTCTGTTTTAAAGAAGTAGTTAGGCAGTAACTGAGGACATCTAAGAATTATATTTTCTCAGGGCATTGCACACATCGTTTGTCAACAGATATGCAACAAGAAAGAGGTCATTTGCAGGGTTTTGAGGTTAAAATGCACCATGGTACCACGTTATCTCCTCTGCAACACCAAAAGACCTCCAGCTGCAAAAAATCAGGTCTAGTAAATGTTAGACCTGGTATCTTTTGGCGTGTTTCCCCTGGCTTTTTGCTTTCTGACCTCACGGTTTTGACTCTGTTTTTGCTGGTTTTATGTCTCTGCGCACTTTCTCACTGCTGTTCAGTGTTAAAGTGCATGGGTTCCTGTTGTAAATTGTGTTATAGATTGGTGTTTCCATGATTGGCATATTTGGTTTACTAGTAAGTCCCTAGTAAAGTGTACTGAGAGTGCCAGGGCCTGTAAGGCCTGCTAGTGGGCCTGCAGCACTGATTGTGCCACCCACCGAAGCAGCCCTGAAGAGGGGGTCTCAGACCTGCCACTGCAGTGTCTGCGCACAGTTTGTAACCGCCATGTCGACCTGGCAAGTGCACCCACTTGTCAGGCCCTACTCTTTCCTTTTCTTACATGTAAGTCACCCCTAAGGTAGGCCCAAGGTACCCCTGTGGGCAGGGCACTGTGTATGTTAAAGGTAGGACATGTACTGGTGTGTGTGACATGTCCTGGTGGTGAATTACAGTGTATTTAGTTTTTCACCACTGCAAGGCTGTCTCTCCCATAGGATAGAATGGGAGGTTGCTTATAACATTTTATAAGCATATCTTCCCATTGGGACAAGATAGGGAAATGGAGTTTGGTATGCCTGGACTCAGAATGTAAACATGCATCTTTTAGTAAAGATGATTTTTATGTTCTGTGTTTGAAAATACCACTTTTAGAAAGTAGGTATTTTCTTGCTTTGCCATCCCGTGTGTCTCTGCTGGTTTTGTGGATTGACTGTCTGGCTTTGGAGTGACAGGGGCTGGGTTGTGCATTCACTGTAGACAGCCACTGGGGGGGGTGAGGTGTGTCCTGTCTTCCCTGGATGAGTCAGGGCTGTGCTGAATAGACCTTTCCTTGCACCTGAATGGGCCTGGTCTGCCTTACACAAAGCTGTCTCCACCTCCTGCTGGGAAACTGGGCCAGAGAGCACAGAACTGATTTGGACTGAGCCCAGAGTCTCTATGCCTGAGAGAACAAAGAGAAACTGAGTAGAAATATTGGGGCCCAAACCCCAGAACTTTAGAACTCGCCAAGAAGAAGAGCTGGAAGAGCTGCCAGGAGGAATACTGCCCCTTTACTGTGTTGTTGCTTTGTTGGGTTGGCCTGCAGTTGCTGCTTCTGCCTTTGGCAGTGAAAGGACTGGACTGAACTTTCTTTACTTGTGCTGAGTATCTCCAAGGGCTTGAAGTAGAGCCTGCCTCCTGTTCTGAAGTCTCAGGGACTGCAAAGACTTCACCAACCTCTGGGTACTGTTCTGGATCCGATGTTTCAGTTGCAACAGAGAAGGGAAAAGCAACCGACTCCGTCACCAACTCTGTTGCTGGTTCTGTGTCCTGAAGGCACCATAAAAGGCACCGCCGCATCTCACACCTCAACCCTGGTCTCACTCTCAACGATGAACGCCGCCACTGAGCCATTGCTTGCACCGTGACCTGTGGGCACTGCACTCTGCACCGCCTCGCTTCACTTCACCACCCTGGTCTCGCCGTCGCTGCCTGCTGACTCCAACACCTGTGACCGCATCATGGCTGGGGGCACTGCTCGTAAGTTTCACGACGCACCGCCTTGTCCCACACAGCAGTCTGGGCTGACCGATGCCAGCTCCCGTTAACAGGTCCTGTCGCTTGCACCGTGACCTACCAGCACCGCAACGAGCACCGCCCCACTCCGCATCATAGCCCTGGTCTCACCCACACTGCTGAACGACCGTCACCGAGCCCCTGCCTGCAACGCACCTTGAGGGCACCACATGCTACACCACTTCACTTCAAATCGCAAGTGCAACGGTTGCCACGACCGGCTCGCACAAATGTGTCGGCCGCAACGCAAAAGGTACTGTTTACACCCCTGACCAACGCGATCAGATGGAACTGTTGGATTCTGTTGTTTTCAGAATCGCGGTAGCCCCGGATGGAGCTACCGAAAGGAAGAACTGTGTTTTTGAGATATTTCTGCAAATTTAAAGGATATCTTGCAAAGTGCATATTTTTAAGTACAGAATGTTGGATTTTTATCGTTTTGATCTTGTTTTGGATATATAAAAATATTGGATATTTTTCTAAACTGGTGAAGTGTCCTTTTGTAGTGTTTTCACTGTATTACTGTTGGTTATGTGCAAATGCTTCACAAACTGCCTCTGAGATAAGCCTGACTGCTCATGCCAAGCTACCAAGGGAGTGAGTAGGGGTTATTTTATCAGTGTAACTCCCTTACCCTGACTAGGAAGAAGGGTCCCTACTTGGACAAGGGTACCTACCTCTGCCAACTAGAGATCCCCATTTCTAACAGTAATCTATTAGCACTTGGTACAATTTCTGTACTGTTCTAGCGTGTCACAAGTTTACCTCTGATCTCAATGTTAATATTTTATACTTTTATTTCAGATGGAACTATCTCCTTTTGATGGGATTAGGGTCAAATGCTATCAGCACTGTATCCACATCAAACTAGAGATAATTGATTTACAAGAGTAATGTAAATTTTTCAATATTCCCAAGCATTTAAATGTGTTTTACAGTTTTTAACCATAGCCTATGGTCGCAACTACACATTTACATGGCTTGCGGAGCATGGCACTCTGCACTTTCAGCTCTCTGGAAATCGATGGCGACTAAGGGTTGATATAGAAGCAGATGCCCCATCTCTTCTATCTAGATTAAATTGAAGTCAATATCTTCTAAAAAGGGCCTGCGATCTATGCTTTTTTGGCAGATGTCCAGCTTCCGTCAAACTTCAAATCAGGCCCTTCGATCCTGATTATGGGTGTCCCTGTAGGGTCAGTGGCTATTGTCAAATTCAATAAAATTCGATACCTCAGGGGACAGTATTTACTTGGTGCAATATTTATCAACCATTAGGAGTTTATTCCTTCTAAATAAGACATATAATAAGAATTGGGAGGTTTTCCACACCAAAATCCTATTTTTACAATATTTACTGGGCATTTTCCCCAGTACATATTAGCAGGTTTGAGATGCCTATATGTCACTGGGGAAAACTGTGGGATGCAGAGTTTATTGCACAATGAACATACCAGAATGTAACTTCTGCACGACTTCTAGGTGTGTAAACTCTGCACAACTTATAATTATCACTGAGCAAACAAGGCTCTGAATTATATAGCCTGCTTGGAATTATCTATGCGAGGGGAGGGAGATTCTGCTACTTTGCTTACTCCAAAGCCATAAAGATTTTTCAAAACATTGCTAAATTCATCAACTTTATGAATGACAATTTCTGGGATGTGACAAATCCAGTTGTGCAGCGCAAAGTTGCCCACTCTTTACACGTCATATATACGTCACCAGAATGTTCACAGAGACACATACAATGAGCGTGCACTTCACACATATTTATTGCGTGATTACAATGATTAATGAAAAACTTCGCTGACATTTCTATTAAAAAGAGCCTTGATTGCAGAACTTGAGAATTTACTCACAAGTATGTAATTTCGAGTTAAACGTCAAGAGTAATGTAATGTATACATTAGTGTTACATGTATGTATATTCAAACGAAGTTCTCAGTCATACTTACCTTTGAATGTTACATGTATGTATATTCAAACGATGTTCTCAGTCATACTTACCTTTGAATAATTTAACTATTCACTGAATGCCTTATTTAACTTCAAGTTGGTAGTAATTTGCGATTTTTTTGAAAAATGCATTTTTTTGCATTTTTCAAAGTGCTATGTGGCGCACATACATGCCCTTAGGGCATGTATGTGCGCCACATGTACACACATACATATTTCAGGGGTGCAATAGGGTGTCCTTTTAACACTCTTGCACCCTTGAAATTGCATTCACAATTTGCGAGTACCTAATGGGTACTCGCAAATTGCGAATGTACTCCCATTCATTCCTATGGGCCGCTAGGCCCTTAGGAATGAATGGGAAGGTATTCCTTAATTGCGATTCGCAATTTGCGAGTCGCAATTAAGGAATATGTAGGAATCGCAATTATTATTGCGATTCCTACATACAATGCATTTGCGAGTCCTTAATAGCGATTCGCAAAAAATCGCTATTAAGGACTCGCAAAACGATGTTTTAATACATATGCCCCTAAATGTACTAAATGAACTTAGATTTGTATATGTTTAACTGTGCACACACGTATTAAATGTGCACCATTGAAGTGAATGGTTAACTTAACTGAACCATGTAGGTCTGTATTTCACCATGCTGCAGTTCATAAATTTCTGCATTCAGTTTCTGCTACTGTGTCTTTCTTGCAGGCATTCACATTCATTGTTAGTTAGAATAGATACATTTCTGTACTAGAGATACTTAGCCTGAGAAGCAAACCTTGACGACAGCACATGTCAAACCGGAGCACTAATGAAAGGACTATTCTTTCCTGACCAGGGTGTGAGAAGAAGATGTCATTCCCATTTCTAGTGTGGGACCTTTAGTGAATGTTGCAGTCTGCAATGTGTGAACCAGTATGGAGAATGGACTTTCTATGATGTTATGATCAAGGGGGTGTCACCTACAGACTTTATGGATTATAATATACTGTTCATTGTGGCTGAGGGAGAAGAATGGCCCAGACTACTTCTGTGACACACTCCAGAGTTTTGCTGAACTCTTTGTGGACTTCTCTGCTGAACTCCCCTTGCTACAGACTCTATGCAGAACTTCTCCTTGGACCCCTTGCAGACCCTTGCCATGATTCCCCACTACCCCTTGAACAGACTTTGAAAGGTTTGGACCTCTATGTTTTCTTTGGATTTTTCCCTAAGTGTGGCTTAAGCTAACACTTATTTCTGACCCACTGAAGACTCTTGACCGAACTTCTGAGATGCTAACACTTGTTCTACTTAATTTATCTTACCCTGTCCCTGTTTCCTAAAAGGAACTCTTTGATTTCTGAGACTATTTAGGTTTTTAGATTTACTGAACCATCCTTATCCTTTGGACTGTGCTTGGGATATTTAGATTACTAATATATAGACGGGAGAATTTAAGATTGCTTTCTGAGCATCAGACACTGGTGCTGTTATTCTGCATCGCCACCAGTGAATTGCTTCCCTGTTTAATTCAGGTCCGCCTCAATTTCTTTAGGAGGTTTGAACTCCCAGCTGTAATACTTTATCTTTATAGCATGGTATTGAGAGTGATCTTTTTGAATTTGATTACCAATTTTTAATAAACGTTCTTAAACTTGGCTACTGATTCCTGGTCCTCATTGTGTAGCCAAATGGGTTGCACTGTATAATGAATTAAATTGAAGTTATGAAATA
Source organism: Calotriton arnoldi (assembly GCA_963921515.1). Lineage (NCBI taxonomy): Eukaryota > Metazoa > Chordata > Amphibia > Caudata > Salamandridae > Calotriton > Calotriton arnoldi. The sequence goes on from CAWUFW010020765.1 coordinate 73,782, forward strand.
CTAACTCCCTCTCCCCTCAGTGCGACTAAAAAGGTCCATCGGAGGACCAAGAGTAAGTAAAGTGTGGGCCCAAAAAATGTTGAATCACCAGCAAAACCATTTTTTGTGGGAGCATTCATTCAAAGGGTGCTCAAATGTTGCACCTTTATGAAGGGGTGAGTATGTGTGCTTTTCCCACTTCAGTCAGTGGAAGTGCATCTTAATCAACAAAGACAGGAGATGGGTGGAGCTACTCAGGCGCTCTTTACAAATTTCACACATTAAATTTAGTGGTGGAAATGCCACTCTCACAAAGTAATCTCTACAGTCTAGCGGATGTTGCGGATATTGAAGACGTCTTTGCAAAGGGAAGGTATTCCATTTTTGAACCAAGACATTTCTTCGGTTGGTATTATCATGAGGGGCCAGGACCTGTCACCTTGTTTGGAACAAACTTGACATGTGAACAAGTCAAAACATTCTACAGTGATACAAGCCTCCATTGAACCTTGGTAGAAGGATGGCTGTTCGATTCCTGCCATGGCTACTCCCCACACCTGATCTGAAGGTGACATGGGGCAGATCTACCCTCTTAAGACAAAAGATTCATTCCTCCTGTCACCCTAAACAGGCTGGCTCTTAGGCAGCTGACAAGTGTTGGTAGGCAGGTTAAGGTCCCAAGCTCTCAAGTGGAGCTCTCTGTGGACTCTTTCTGCCCTTCACACCAGGAGTCCAAATTCCAGTGTTTACCCTTGCCTTGCTAGACATGTACAGCATGGTGAAGGGCAATCCCATGAGCTCACTTGTGTTCACATGTGATGATAGGGGTTTGGTGTCACTGCCACTGGAAACTACTTGGTGGCAGTACACGGGAATTGTCTAGTAGAAGTGCCTCCCACAGATTGATCCCTGTCTGTTGGCTTCCTTTGACAGTTCAATCCCGGAAAGAAGCAGTTTAGTTCAGCAGACAAAAATTGCACTCTGATTCTGGTGCAGTGGGAATAGTCACGTGGCTGGGAGAGTCAGATTAACTTACCTCATGAGAACATTTACCTCTTATATTTGGTGGTTCCATCTGTGGAATTCAAACCTGCTTTGAGAACCCATTGTGTAATGAGGAGCAAATTGATTCATTAAAAACATCTGATGATTTTTGTGTTTTATTTGACATAGGCTGACATAATCCTTTGTTTCACCTAAATTAAATGTAAACAGGCTCTAATTTCATGAGATCTAAGAGGTTGGCAACAGTTTAAAGGCTGTGATTTTGTTGTTTGCTGGGACAGAGATGGATGCAGTTCAGGCTATCAAGGTAATTTTCAACAACCTACAAAAAAATTAACTGCAGACTATCAACTACCACAATTTTGTCAATCCACGTGTATATAGGTAAGAATAGAGTTGGTGATCTTAACTCCACATTTATGTACCTTAAAGATATGCATTAAATATGTACTTACCCTTGACACCACAACAATATGGTGGTAGTCAATATTCTGAAGTGGAGTGAGTCAGTATTTTAGTAGACTTATGTGAAAGCCTGATATCATGGTAGGACATCATTGCACTTAAGTTATTTTTTCTATGAAAAAATCAACTGCTAACTTTTTTTTTTTTTTTATGTACAGCAAGGTGTTGCTATGGAAGCTTGCTTTTTTCCCATTGAGAAGGAACATCACTTGGTCATTTAATGACGTCTATTGTGACGTATCTGTGAGCTCACAAAATCTAGAAAACCTCTGGTGGATTTAGGACTGGAGTGTTTAGGGAGAGGTATGGCACAGGGGCCAGGGCAGCTAACTTTGGAGCGCAGGCCTCACGGTTCGATCACTGGTGGCAGCTCAGCTCAGCACCATGTGACTCTGGGCAATAGCTCACTTAATCTCCCCGACGGCCCCCAGCGCCTTGAGACCCTTAGGGGTGAGTAGATCGACTTTACAAATACTGGATTTATAAGCACAACACAGTCTATTCCAAAAGCAAGTCTGCTGTCTTGAATTCGATCACGAATTAATTTTCCATTGGTTCATGCATGTTTCTTTCAAAACGTTTCAGGTAGGAGGGATGAATGGAAAGTGTCGCCTCTGCCCTATGTTAACTTTACTTGCGCTCGTGGATGATAGGTTGAAATATGTTGCTGTTCTTCCTTCTTAGCATGCGAAACACGTCCTGTGGGTCAAAGAGTTGCTTGAAAGGTCCGTCTTATGCCACATTGGCAATGGTACCATACTTCAGGATTGTAGGCAGTCGCGGCTCCTGGAGGGAGTGCTGCGGGGCGGTGGGGCAGGGCGGGGAGGGGCAGGGTGGGGGGTAGTAAACTCCGGCATACGGCCGAACGGAGGTAAGTACAGAAAGAAATAAATAAAACGGATTACATTCAGGGCCGGACTGGCCGTAGTGGGCACCGGGCATTTCCCCAGTGGGCCGGAGGGGTGGGGGCCGGTTTTGTGGCCGCAGGGGGCCGCTTTTCTTACAGGGTGCCGTTTTTGCAGTAGTGCTGCAAAATCGGCCCTCTGTAAGAAAAGCGGGAGCAGTGCTTAGCGGTTAACACCCCCCTCCCTACCGTTCCCAGGGCCGGTGGAGAAGCAACCTGCCAGGGCTGGTTGCTGTTCCCAGTCCAGCCCTGATTACATTGCGCGCGCCGCATCGCCATTTGGCGTTGCAGCGCGCGCAATGTAATTCGTTTTATTTATTTATTTCTGTACTTACCTCCGTTCAGCCGTATGCCGGAATTTACTACCCCCCCCCTGCCCCACCGCCGCGCAGCACTCCCTCCAGGAGCCGTGACTGATTGTAGGGCAATTATGACCTCCCCATGCTGGGGCGCTAAAGTGGAGGCCTGGTAGTCACTTGACACAGAACCGGAAGTCACAGGTTCAGCACCTCCAAATATACTGTAAAGTGAATCTTAGTACATATTACCGTTGGGACTTGCCTCTCTTCTACAAATTTTCAAAAGTTTGCAATCGGGAGCAAACGGCACAAGGCTTGCTTGAGATTTACCCTCTCTTCCCCCCAGGTGCAACTGGTAACTGGCAAGAGTTCTCATAAGGTGAAAACCAGATCTTTGTACATCCGTTGCCAAGGGCTGTCAATCCATCCGTTCAGCGTGTCAAGGCAGGTGCTAAATGTACTTCTTAGGGGATCACAGCTTTTCATAAATCACCTATCACGCAGACGTGTAAAGCTTTTTCCACTCTTCGAGACCCCCTAAGGCTATAGAGCGCGCAACGCTCTCTGCCCTGCATTCACGCCCTGCGTCATCATAGAAGAAACAAACTTCCACCCGCCACGTACCTGCAGGGAAAATGGTTGCAAACTGAAAACACCAACATACATCTTATGCAGTAGCGCAGCATATACCACGGGCCCTTGTGCAAGCAAGGGAGTTGATCCCTTTGACAGGTGTTGGAGTAAGTAGTAAAATATAGCAATTACCAGGGTTGAATGTGGCCTTTAGGGCGTGGGACACCGGTGCCACTGCACCTGCCGCACCAATGGGAGCTACGATTATATAAGCTTAATAGTCACAGGCAGGAAATGTAACATTGAACCCATGTGTTTAAGATAATCAATATAAAATAATTAAAAAGACGAGACGATCAGAACGCAAAGCTGCCAGCAGAAGTGTTACATAAACAGCAGGCTAAAAAGAAAAGGCTTTTTATGAGCGAAGAATGTGTGTTTTTTAGTTCCCCGTTGTGTTTTGTAAGGCGCCTATTTTTCTTGTAAAATGTGGCACCTTTGTACAGCGTGTTCTCTCTGAAAGCCAAACACAGACTTGTCATCGTGCTGGAGCTGAACACACAGGCCTCTCGTTTCTTGTGTTTCAACTGAACAGTCCCCACTCGGGCTACAGAACAGTATCGCATGTCATAAATCACTCTCTGATAGATATTTGGCAACTCCTTCGCGCCAGAGGCTATGCAACATGCGGCAGGGAATTTATTTTTAAGGTGGACTCGAAATACAGGGACTTGCAGACTTCCCAGAGTTTTGGAGCAGTTTACTGCTTTCTGAACGCACAAAAACTGCTAAACATGGCTCCATGCGGTTCAGGGTTCCGAAGCCCATACAGCAAGGTGCGCGGTGCCAGGCGAACCTTGAGTGATTCGTTTCTAGATGCAACAAATATGAAAACAAAGTAAAAAGCGGGCTCTGGAAGAATGCCAGATAATGTCCTCTTCCCAGCTCCCTCAGCACTCCCCTCTTTTCAGGAATCTTGAATGCAGGCATGTGCCTCTGAGAGAGGACGGGTAGATGAGCAGCTCTGCAGCCAAATAAAAACAAGCATTGGCAAAGGCCATAGGTCTCGGCAATCCGAAAGCTATTGGCGTTGTCAAAATTGTTTTTTAACCATGTTCAATAGCAGTGCCATGTTCAAAGAATTCTTTGTCCTGACAGATGCATCAGAGCATGCCATAGGGGCCATGCTCTCACAGCTAAACAAAGAGAGCCTGGATCAACCAGTAGCCTTCATCAGTAGGAGGCTACTTCCCCAGTAACAGATGTGGGGTGCAATAGTGAACAAAGCCTTTGCAGTGGTCTGGGCACTGAAGAAGCAGAGACCATACTTGTTTAGTGCTCACTTCTGGGTTCATACAGACCACAGACCCCTCAGATGGTTGATGCAGATGAGGGGTGAGAATCCCGAACTGTTGTATTGTATTGTATTGTAATTGCATTTATATAGTGCTTACTATCCCTGACGAGGCGTCGAAGCGCTTTTTCAGCGAGTATCATGCTACTCCGGAACCCATAAAGGATTAGTGTTGAATTAGTATAGTGAAATATGAAAGTAATTTGAGTGGTGGATAGGTTAGACAGCTATTTGGATTCAGAAGGATAGCGGAGGGATAGAAGAGGGAAAAAGGTTTGCATTTATATAACGCTCATTTCCCCTGATAGGGTGTTGAAGCGCTTTTTTGGCGAGTAGCACGCTACTCCGGAACCCATAAAGGATTAGTGGTGAATTAGTAAAGTGAAATATGAAAGTAATTTGAGTGGTGGATATTAGTCAGTTATTTGGATTGAGAAGGATAGCGGACGGATAGAAGAGGGAAAAGGGTTTGCATTTATATAGCGCTTGTAGCCCCTGATCGGGTGTTGAAGTGCTTTTTTGGCAAGTAGCACGCTACTCCAGGACCCATAAAGGATTAGTGTTGAATTAGTATAGTGAAATATGAAAATAATTTGAGTTGTGGATATGTTAGTCAGTTATTTGGATTGAGAAGGGTAGCGGAGGGATAGGAGAGGGAAAAAGGTTTGCATTTATATAGTGCTTGCTACCCCTGATGAGGTGTTGAACTGCTTTTTCGGCGAATAGCACGCTACTCTGGAACCCTTGAGGTGGCCCATTTCCCTACACGGAATTTACCTTACGGTGGAACACCGCCCGGGAACAGACCATGCCAATGCTGATGGTCTCTCCAGGTTCTTCTGCCTTAGTGAGGAGAACTCCCTAGGGGTTTGGTAGCCCTCCCTACTTTCAGCTGAGGCAGGGTGAACAGGTGTCCCGGATTTGCCCGGACAGTCCCGGTTTTTCGCCAGCTGTCCCGGCAGATTTTAGGAAATTAAGCTCATGTCCCGGTTTTTTGAGAGGGTCGGCTGGAAAGGGTGGGAGGTATCTTTTTATGTTTTGCAACGCAGAGATAGTTAGTAGCTGTTATAAGAAAGCAATTTAATTAACAGCCATGTAACTGGCTTTAAAAATGGCATTTTATGTATGTTCTTACAGCCTTTTCTGTAATTCTCTGCTAAGGAACACTGTCATTCTGTGCGCTGGGTTGAAGTAAAAGTGTAGTCCTTCTTCTATTTTTGGGAAATGTCCCGGTTTTTGGCTTTAAAATTCTGGTCACCCTAGCTGATAGGATACATGTTAGACCTGGCATCCTTGGTGTGGATTCCCCCTAACTTTTTGCCTTCAGACGCCCTGTTTTTGCTGACTTTGTTTTCGCTGGCCTTAGGACTCTGCACACTTTAACATTGCTAACCAGTGCTAAATTGCTTGTGGTCTCTCCTCAAAAAATATTGAATTAGTTTATACCTAAGGCTCCCGGTTTTACGGTTAAACCGATTTTTACATATAAATACAGACAGAAAATATTTTTCCTTTGTCTGTATTTATAAATAGAAATGGCAAAATACTGTCGAAACTGATTCATAGACTTGTGTGGCGCAGCCGTGCTCCAGCCCAGGGTTGCCACGCCCCTCTTCCTGATTTAGATCTTTGGATGCACAGGAAATTCTTTCCTATGAGAGTCTTGATTTGACCTCTGCCTGTCCCCATACCTCTGCTGACTTGCCCGTTAGTTTCGTTCACCCAATAGTGGTTGGATCCATGTAGTACTGCATGGGAGTGTCAGCCCCCCAGCCAATTCAAAGCCAAAGTAAGTAAAAGGGGGGGTGTAGTGGTCTGTGTTTTATTATTTGAATAGCGTAGAGCGGAGGAATGGTCTTTCGTAGTGTCATCCTCACTTTAAATAGAGAGGTGAGCGATCCTTCGCTCTCCAATCACACTTCTCTGCGCCGACTTGAAACTCGGGTACTGGGCTCTACATCTCGTGGGGGTGTCGTGGTTTCATTACTGGCCGGTGTTAAGGGAGAAGCTACAGCTGAATGGGGCTAGTGCAGATACCCTCTATGTGCTGCTCACTATGTTCCGCTGTTTATTGATCTTTAAACATCTGACTTTTCAGAAGCATGAGCGCATATTCGTCCTAAAAGACTGGGGTGTCAGAGTGCGCTGTTTCCCGAGATTTAAGTTTTATAGCTGCAGGGCGTGGGAGGCGAAGCAGGGTGTGTAGAGGAGGGAAGTCTACATAATAATAATTGGGGAGGATAGGGCGGGGGTGCGAGGTCAGCATGTCCTCCAATCGTGCGGTGGGTGGAGAACAATTACTGCTGGTTGCTTTTTCCTAACCGGGATGGGCGACGTATAACTGTTCTCAAGAATTCCAGACGCCAGTGGTTTATTATGTCTTTATTGTTATGTAACAGTGAACATTGTAACTATTACATTGAGTTGGAGTACTTTGCCTTTCTGAGTGCTGCACTGCTGCGGTCGAGAAGCATTAGTCCCCTGAGCTCTGTTATGGATTTGGAGGGCTCCTCGCAGGACATCCTTCTTAGTGTTTTATAGAAGAACGTTTTAAAACTGAAGTACAGGAGTTGCTGGAAGCACAGATAACAGTGGATCACAACTTGTCCTATGTCATCTATCCCGCTTTGTATACCAATGACACGTCATGAAAAGCAGTAGATGACTGGCAGTGGGTTGTAAAAGGAAACCGCTGATTTGGTACTCGCGAGCACACTGACTCTAGGAGCTTGAACATGTGCTTCTACTACAATGGCAACGTTTTCAGATTAATGTAATGTGTTTACTTAATTTGTCGTATATATAAATCTATGTAAACCTATAACAACTGAGTGCAAGTGTGTATTGGCTATTTAAATAAATGTGAAAAATGCTAGCTTCAGAGTCTTCTTTTGTTTGCTACAAATTAAATGTGGATAAATACAGATAAAATGAGCAAAAAATAAATATGGATAAATACAGATGGAAATGTTAAAAAAAAGATACCAAAAAACCGGGAGCCCTACATATACCCAATTGGCATATTTAATTTACTTGTAAGTCCCTAGTAAAGTGGCACTACCTGTGTCCAGGGCCTGTAAATTAAATGCTACTAGTGGCCCTGCAGCACTAATTGTGCCACCCACTTAAGTAGCACTTTAAAGATGCCTCAGACCTGCCATTGCCGCCTCTGTGTGTGTACAGTTTTAAACTACCATTTCGACCTGGCAAAGTAAACCTTTTGCCAGGCCCAAACCTTCCTTTTTAATACATATAAGTCACCCCTAAGATAGGCCCTGCACAGCCCAGAGGGCAGGGTGAAACATATTTAAAAAGTAGGACATATGCATTTAAATTGACATGTTCTGGCAGTGAAGGACTCTTAAATTTGTTTTACCCTACTACAAGGCCTACCTCTCCCATAGGATAACGTTGGAGTAACCTTATCACATTATATAAGTGTAATTTCAAAATGGGAATAGATTCACAGTTCATGTTTAGAGTCTCTGAGATCACAATTTAAAAACCAAACATATGGTGAAGTCGGATTTTAAATGACAATCCTGAAAATGTCACTTTTAGAAAATTTGTAAATACCAAGGGTCTAGCTGCATCTATTCAATTTTCAAGATTTGAAAATCAGGGTCAAGCAAATTACTTATCTTGGCGCGGTTAAAATCTGTGAATAAATACACAGGCCAAGATAAGTAATTTGCTTGACCTTGATTTTCAAATCCTGAAAATTGAATAGATACAGCTAGACCCTTGGTATTTACAAATTTAAAAGATGCCCAACCTAGCTGTGGATATAAGGGTCCAACCCCCTATACGTACTTTTAGAAAATTGCCATTTACCTGCCATAGCCATGTGGTGCCTGCAGCCTGTCTCTGTGTTACATGACTGCGTGTGGGTGACAGTTGGTCTTTATGTATTCCTCCTAGATAGCCACACACAATGGGGCGCTTAGGTGCAACTGGATGGGCCAATTGCTGGCAGGATGGGATGGAGGAGCTCGGCTCAGTCCCACTTACACTTGGATAGGCTGTATTGTGTCTCCACACAAAGGACCGCGTACCCCCTGTAGTTAGTCTGGATCCAGGGCCAGGAAGGCAGGACACCTGTGCATTTCAAAGTCATGCCTCTAGAAGCTTCTTCCCACTTCAAAGTCACAGCTGGGTGTTAATATTGGACCTCAGTCAACAACTCTTCAGTACGCTCTTGGAGCTGTGGATACTCTGCCAGGAAGAAGGACTGCTGTTCTGCTACAAGTACTGCCACTCTGCTGGACTGCTGTTCTGAAGGAACTGCTGCCCTGCAGTGCTGACCTGCTGCCTATTGCCCTCTTGCCTGGGTGAAAAGGACTGGAACTGCATCACTTGAACCCAGAGTGACTACAAGGGCAGTTGGCTAGTCTCCTGATATGAAGCCTGAGGGACACAACAGGCCTCCAAACAAACTTGCATCTGCACCTGGACTCCGGCATCTGTGAACTATACTGCCAAGTGGTGCCACCTGCCCAACATGGCGGCCACGTAATTCCCAAGCTCCGGGCCGGCCCTTAGTAATCCTGTCTATCGTCTGCCTGAAGGTGCCATCGGCTACCGTGATGCCTGGGGAGAGATAGCTTATCTTCGGCCACCCGGGCGCTACTTGCTGGGTTGACGTCAGGCCTGGTTGATGTGCCCCTGAGGGCCAAAAGCACCTGAATACAGAAGGGGCTGCCAGGGCGGCCTGCTGCCGATCTCTGTGCACAGACAGGGCCAGAGCCATCTGGGGGCCCACAGGCTCTGATCTTGCAAATGGACCGTACCGGACAGACAAGGCTTGTGTCGGTGGAGCTTCCTGTGTGCTAGAGACCTGAAGCGGCCCTTCTGCAGGACTGGCCAGCAGCGGGCCACAGAGTACCTGTGCAGCGTGACTGGGGCCTGAACAATCGGCAGTCCGCTGGGCAATGGTTAGCAGATCGTTCTGACCCCAACTTTCTCCATCTGGTTACATGGTGGCGGCACTCCAGGCATCTGTCCTGGCCGCATCACCCGGCTGGTGAGTCTTTTGGAGTAGCGGGGGGCCCCGGCACCATTTGCATCCATTAGGTCAACAGTGCTTGTGAAAGGCCTCCGCAGACAGCCAGGAGGCTAGACAGCTATCGCGCCGTCGGACACTCTTCATGCCTGGATGTTACCACCCGGCTATTTCACTGATCTTGATCGCCTCCTGAGGCCAAGTTGAGGTTGTCCCAGTGCACTGCTTGCACGCATGGGATGCTTATGTACTGCCTGCATGACTGTGCTGAGCCGTGAGCGGACCTGACTGCGGCACTCCTCCTTCAATTAACACCCGCACGACATTGGCTGCAGTAAACAGGGCTGCTACAGTTGGGGACGACCTCCCACATCAAATTATTGCACACTGTGGGCTGAGTGGACCTTATTCCTCAACGGCGCCCCCCTCTGATATGTAGAATGCCCCCGGGTGAACCTTTGTGTGCTTCAACAACCTGTCCTTTCGCCCTAGGAAGAAGTGGAATACGCCATATAACACACATCTGGGAACTTCTGTGGGTTGGAAGTGTATACCACTGGCCCCTAGAGGCACAATTCCTGCTCCATATCCCAAGGGTGATAGTTCCCCCCTGCCTGCGACTAGAAGTTCTTGGTAGTTGGACCTGAGGGCCCTCGTTGGGGATATGCCTATAACTATTGCTTGTGCTCCTCATTTGTCACACTAGGAGCCTTGTGGGGGCCCCTCTTGCTCTGGCATTGCATCTCTCGCAGCAGAGGTGAGGGCCTCAAAAGTGATGATGCCTGCTCACTCCACAGTCTGAGGGCCAGTGCTGGACTCTGTGAGTTGTGCCCAGCCCAACTGAAAAGTTTTGGACTGTAGCGGGGTGCACTGGTATACAGCATATGGTTGTTTTGCCTTCCAGCCTGGCTGCGGAGCTATGGAGCCTGGGTGAATCAAGAGCACCTGGTCTGGACCACTTATCTGGAATGTGGCTGAGTGTGGGCCTGCCTGGTTGCTGAGCTTGTGACAGGCTGTAGTCCGCAACTGAGAGATGGGTAAAGTTAAGGCCGCCAGTACTCAGCAAACTATGCCGGAAGAGCACTCTGACATGCAGGACACAGAGGCTTCTCTGGGTCCCCTCACGCGTTCCCTGCAAATGACACCAGACATGATCCTTGGGGCCATCGAGGACTCCAATGCTACAATCCAACAGGAGTTTGGAACTGTGTAGGAGGAGCTTGTCCTGTTGCCGGCTGATCATCATAAACTAGCGGACAAGGTCAAGGACTCTGAGGCGGCTATACAGGTCCTGCAGCCTGCACAGCGGACACTGACAGTGCAAACGACAGACTTATCAGACCGTGTGAACAGACTGGAGCACCACATGGAAGATGTAGAGGGGCCCAACAGATGCAACAATGTCCGGATAGTCCAACTCCCATAGGGTTCTGAAGGACCAGATATGGTAACCTACCTTGAGAACCGGCTGAGTACTGAAGTAGTTCCCTCTCAGTTCACCCAATTCTTTGCCCTGGAACGTGCCCATAGGGTCCATGCACAGCCCCCCTAGGCCAACAACTCCACTGTGTCACTAAGTTGTTACATTATGAAGAAAGGGACACCCTACTGCAGCGAGCAAATACTGAGGGCCCATTCCGAGTGGGCAACAACCAGGTGCCCATGTTCCCTGACTTCACTGCTGCTGTGCAGGCCAAACTGGCTTCATTCTTACAGGTAAAGAGGATGCTTAGAGACGAGGGATTTTGAAACTCACTTCTTTTCCTGGCAAAACTGTTGGATGGGACTTCACACTTTTGCCTTGCTCAGAATGAAGCTTGGGCATGGCTTGAAACCTATTGTGCCTGAAGTGGTGTCCTGACAACAGGAACACAGGGCGCTGACAGACAGAGAGGGTGCAAGTGTCATACTCGGTATGCCTCCCAACATAGTGCTCTGCAGAAACCTCCCAAGACTCAGGCAGATAGAAATAAGCAAGCAGCCCTGCGGGCACCAGCAGAGATTACGGTTGCTCACCCATCTAACCCTGAGGGCAGCTCAGCCTCGAGCCACCACTCAGGGGATTCTGACAAAGATTGCCATGACTATGAGGGTGACTCCCCCCTGGAAGGTGACTCCTCGCTCTGCAGATGACCTTCTTTAAGGTTCCTCCCTGACATGTCTCATGCCTGCTGTTGTGTTGCCTTGGATAGTTGACGCTGGGGGGGCCCTGATCTGGGGCATGAGCCTTTCTTTTTATGTCTGCGATGGCCTCCCAAAGGGGCGATGACTCTTCACGTTGGGGCCGGGGCTGAGCGGTGCATCTGGAACTCGTATTTTCCTTAGAAGCCTACCCCACACCGCCATTCCACGAGTGCCAGAATGATGGAGATTCATGCTACTTGCACTTTTGTTTCATTAGGTTTGGGTGGCAAGCTGTTGCTACACCGCTTTGGGGCTGAGGAGTTGGGTCAACTGCTGGACTTTTATGCTCTCTCAGGAGGAGTATGTATGATGTGTGATGGATGCTGGGTTGGGGGGCTGGGATTGCGCCGTTGGCAAACACATGGTCATGTTATCTGAGCTTCCATGCCTGCTACACAACATAATATCACTTTCATGACATGGAACATTAGGAGGACAGACTCCGTGATGAAACGCCACAATATTTATGCGTACCTAAGGAGGCGTGGGGTGCAAATAGCTATTCTCCAGGAGATGAAACTCACAAGTGCGGAAGCAGATGTGTTACGGCACCGTTGGTGCGGCCAGGTGCACGCCAAAACATATTCAGCCTTTAACCGGGGCAAACTCATCTGAAGACACTACTGTTAAGCTTGATTAGGAAGGGTGCTACGTGTTTGTGGAGGGGAGGCTGTGGGGACGTCAGGTGGTGCTAGGAAGCCTTTATACACCTAAACAAGATCATGCACCCTTCCTCGAGTCGCTTTCGACCCAGCTTGGGAGGTTGGCTGGGGGTGCATTGCTGCTTGGGGGTGACTTTAACAGGGTGTTGGGCATAGCTCTTGATATGGCTTTAAAATTCCTAGCAAGACTTTGGCTGTCACACTCCTACCACATATGCAGGACTTGATCCATACAAACCAAAATGGGGTTATCCCGACATGGAACACCTCCATGAATCTTCAGCGGCTTTACAACACCATATACCATCGTACGGTGCAGTCCAACCTACAGGCCATGATTACATAATCTGTGTAATCTGACATCAGTGGATGTAGAGAAGGCCTTCGACACTGTGCAGTGGGACTTCCTTGAAGCTGTTATGATTCGCTTGGGGCTGGAAGTGGGTTGGGTCCGTTGGGTGAGTCTGCTGTATGCAAGGCCTGCAGCCCCTGTCAAGACGGGCCACCCAATCTCAGACCAATATGATATTTATAGGGGCACAAGGCAGGGTTGCCTGCTGTTGCCTCTCCTTTTTGCGCTTGCAATAGAACTGTTGGCAGAGTGGTTTCGAACACTGGGTCAGGTCAAGGGGATTATGATAGACAGAAGGGAGCACATCATATCTCTCTATGCCCGTTATTTTCTCATCTACATGCGGAATGGGGAAGGCGATACTGTTCCCACATTAAGACTCCTTGAGGAACTTGGGTCCTACTCTGGCCTTCGGGTTAATAGAGCCGAAACCTGCATATTTCCTGTGGTTTGGGGTTCCCTCAGACCAGCTGGGTGTCCCCTCGATATTGCCTGAGCGTCGCATACCTTTAAATATCTGAGTATCCAAGTTTTTCATGAACTGGATGATCTGTGGGAAGGCAACCTGGGGGATGTAATGCATTCACTTAAGTCCTGTGTGCTGATTCGGAAGTCACTAAAACTGCCTCTTATGGCGCGCAAAGTGCTCTCTATGATGATCATGCTACCTCGCTTACTGTGGCTTTGTTTTACTCCTGTTTGTAGGGTTACCATACAGGGAATGGGGAACCATTGTCCTTTTTCCTTGGCCAGTCAAATGACTGTTTAGATTGAAGTGGGGGTGATTACCATAAGTGATTGCTTCCAGGCGGGCGCCATTGTCCCCTTGGCAGATCTGACTGCTGCCCACAGACTGCCTTCTGGCCAGTTCCTCATGTATGAGTCACTTACACCAGCTTTCCGGGACTTATGGGGAATGGGAGCTTTGGAACCCCCACCTCATGTGGCCTTATTTTATTATTGATGATAGGGTCGGAAGGCCACCTCGTTACCTGGTTTAATAAGGCGCTTAACGCGCAAGGTCAGAAACCACTGGCTGCCTTCGTACCCGATGGAACACCGAGTTGGGTCAGGATCTGCCGGATTCTGAATGGGGTCGGTATTAGAATACCCACATAAGGTCTCACGTAGTACACACCTCAAATACATACAATTCAATTATGCACAAAGAACATACCTTACACCACATAAAATGAGGGCGAACCTAGGAAGTGCCCCTGCTGCAAGCTCTTCCCAGGTTTCCGGCACACGACCTGGGACTGCCCCCACCTGTAGCCATTCTGGAAGTCAGTCCTACTGAAACGAAACACTAATTTGAATAGATCACTTGAACATGCCATTGAGGTGTGCCTGTTGGGGGCATTTGTGAGACCAGCACCCAAGAAAGTTGGGAATAGATTTCTTGACCTTGCCTTAATCCAGGCAAAATGACAGATACCCATGGTGAGGAAAAACGCTGTGGGGCCTAATTTGGAGTCGTGCGTTAGGGATGTCACCCTCTGGGCCCTTGCAGAAGCGAGAGCTCTCCAGCCGCAGGAGGCCCGGGGGTACACAAAAGACCAATAGCTGAACTCAGGACTGAAGTGATAGTTGAGTGGGAACACCCATCGGACTCCCTGTCTAGCAGTGGGGACTAATGGGCTGATGGAGAGACTTGATCCCACAGTGCAACACCCTCGGCTCCCCTCAATGTTGCCGGGACCTTGCCCCCCCCATTTCCACTTATCCCCTCTATCCTTTTGGATCTTCTCTCTATTTGGAGACTGTAGATCCGGCGGGCTTACCCCCTCCCCCTCCCCTCCTGCCACCTCGATGCCTCCTTATACAGTGAGGTGAACCTGTTCCCAAGACAACAGTTGTATGTTTGGTTTTCTCCTTTTTTGTTTTTTTTGAGTTTATTTTTATTTTTTTCACATGGCCTTTCTGATGATACTCCTGGGCTGCTTGAACTTTTGAATGGTAAATAACTGTATGCTTAAAACTGTATTAAAACATAACTGTTGCCTTGTATTTGAATATCATATGCATGTCAGTTTTTGATAACTGCCAATAAAACACAACTTTTAAAAAAACTGGTGCCACCCCAGTCCTGGATCTTTGGAAGTGAGCTTAAGATGCTCTGCCAGCCTCTGTGCTTCCAGCCGAATTGACACATCTCCTCTGCTTGTACGGCACAATCCCAAGGAGAACTGATGCATTGGAACTGCCGCAAAGACTCACTTCGCCACCACAGCCCACAACGCCTTCAGTTCCGCCACTGCATGATGTATCTTCGGTGCAGGCTCTTGCATCCCACGTCAGTAGCAGCCTCAACGACAATGCCTGACTCCGCATCAAAGCCTCGCGGCTCTTCGGAACCAACACATCACCATGACTGCGCGTTGCATCTTTTACGTTGGCCTTCGCATCGCAAGCATTGTCAATGGGATCCTCAACAATGCAGGCCCTTGCATCGCAGCCTCGCCATATTTCGGTATTGACATATCACTTTGGCTGTCGAACACCTCTTCGATGCAGATTCTCTCAACACGCTGCAAACCCGGACTTAAGGTTCTTTGTTCAGCACGCCTAACTGGGTCCCTGTGGCCGGCCTGCGATCCATCACTGTTGGCGTGAACTTCTGACTTTGTCCCGGTCCAGTGTGACCATATGTGCACAGTTCGCGCTTTTTGTCACTATTTTCACGAAAATCTTTAAAATTGCATAACTCCGGTTCTACTAATTGGATTTTGTCGTTTTGGTCTTGTTGTACTTATTAAAGAAAGTTCTATTTTTCTAACTTGGTGTGGGATGCCATTTGTGTGATATTTTCACTTTATTTCTGTTTAACGTGTTGCTCAAATACTGTGCACATTGCCTCTAAGATAAGCCTGATTCCTCTGTGCCATGCTACCAGAGGGTTGAGTGCAGGTTAATTTAGGGTTGGCTTGTGCCTCACCCTGAAAAGGATTGTGGTTGCTTTTGACCAGGGCATACACCCCAGTCAACTAACAACCAAATTTCTTACACCAACGAGGACCTATTACACTTTTAATTCACGTCCCCATAACTCTTTTAGTAGAATAGACTACATTCTGGTTAATTACTCACTAATTTCCAGAGCAGTAAAAATAGAATGGAACTCATAATTATATCGGATCACGCTTACATCTCCAGTGAATTAATCACAAAAAAAGGTGTGTGGCAGAACAAAGATATGGCGGATGAATAAAGAGATCTTAGATGATCCTATAGCAAGTGAGCAAGTATTAAAATCTATCACAAACTAGTTCAGTGACGATCAATATGATAGTCCTCCAACAGAACCTATTTAGGATGCATGAAGGCAGCAATACAGAGAACAATGATTAACATAATGGCCAAAAAAAAAAAAATTTAGACCTCTTAGAAAACAAGATTAAATCACTTGAACATATTCTAGATCACACAAGTTTCTGATACTCTCAGGAAATTATAATCTCTAAAATACTAATACAATAAAATAATGAGTGAGACAGCACATTTATGGTCCACAAGGCTTAAAGTAAAAAACTTTGGAAAAGTAAGAAAAGCAGTGAATGCTAACAACCATCTTAAGTTCACTGATAGTGTTAGCACTGTCAACCTTTGGGTGGTCATCATCATCATCTTTACTTCAGTTCGAAGAACCATAAAAGCAGATAAGAACAAATACAATAATTACAGAAACATACAATGAAGTTGCAAGCTCAATTTGCTACAATACAGTTAAGTGGACTGGTTTATGTTCCAAACCAGATTACTTCCTTTAGCACAAATGGTGCATGAATCTAACAGAATGCCCTCAATAATATCTGCATAATAAAAGAGAGTGCCAGAAAGCAAAAACCTCAAAAAAAGCCCCAAGTAGCTCCAGATGGGTCCATTATGTCATCCAGCAAACTAGAATAAAACCAATAAGAGGGGACTCATGTACATTAGTCAGCACCAAAGAATTAAAGTGAATAGTGCAGATTGGCAAGCAACACAATAGATAAAAGAGATTTAAAAATTCAAAAGAAATGTCATGCTAAAAACGATATTTTAGATAACTAGAAACAATATAAAACAATAGGTAAAATACAATTTATAAAAAAGAGCATAATAATCTGTTTTTCAATCCCCTGGGCTGAGCAGATCTGACCTTATTTATTTGGAATCCTCCAGCCCCCCTTAATGCTTCTCCTCATAGTGTACTAACAACAGTGGCACAAATGCGCTTGGACCACCATATCCAGGCTGCCTGAAGGTATCTTGCAACCGCAAAAACCACCAACCTAGAGGTGTCAGATCTTAAGAGCCTGGTGGCAACCAAGTAACTCCTTACACCCAGGGATCTACACAGGGTAAATAGACATTTTCTCCTCTGGGCATCATACGTTGGGCAGAAGAATAAAAAGTTAGAGAGGTCTTCTCTAGGCTCCTTACACGCCGTGCATTCTGTACTCTGGTAGATCACATTTGCCCACTTAGCATGAAAGGCCATAATGGGTAAAGACTGATATCTAAATTGTAAGAACAATTTCCTGGCCAGAACATGAGTGAACTCCTCGATCGTGTACTCATAGCTGGGTGACAACTTATACGCCAGAAAATACAGAGTCAAAGTGCCTCTACTGTTACCTATGACCTCTTGGTGTACCATATGCCAACAGGCCAATTTAATTAACATCTTGGAGCCAGGAGTAAGGGCCTCTGGTGTTTCCCAGAAACTTCCCAGACCCAACTTCCTAAACAAGGACCTAATGTGCAGGAGCAACTGTGTCTGCTGGATGCCGGGAAGGACTAAAATATCTTTGAGGGTGTATTTATAGGCATCCAAGGCAGGTGAGGTCCAAATCCTATGCCAATACAGTAATAGGCAAAGATCAACCTTCCAAGAAATGTTCTTGAATGCCAAATGTAAGTGTAGTGGGACCAATGGAGTGCTTCTTGTGAGAGCAAATAGGTGCCTGATAAACCTATTTTCGTAGTACGAGAGAGCGCTACAATTAGCATAGCCCCAAATCTCTGCTCTGTATAAAGCTGCTCCAAGAGCCTTGATATTATAAATCTCAATTGCTGGAGCAGCTTTCTTTGAAAAAGGTTTATTGTATGTCTTTAGCAGTTGAGACGAATAATTCAATAATGAACAATCAGCTTTGTGGACCTGCATGACCAATCTAGGCTTGATGTTAGCCTTAGTCCTAAGTAATCAAAGTATGACACCCGCTCCATTGTAGTTTTATCAACAGAGAGCTTGCAGCTGGAAGATTTAGATCTATGGGGGTTAAAGACCATAAATGTAGTTTTTGCACTGTTGAATTCTAATTCCTGCTCTAGACAGAAAATGTTAAAATCATGGAGCAATTGTTGAGGACCTCGTAATGATTTGGAGATCAGGAGAGTGCTGTCTGTAAAGAGCAGGGTAGGCACTCTCCTAGCCCCCACCCTGGGAGCATCACATCCATCCCTGTCCAACCTACTCACAACTTTGTTTATGTAGAGGGAGAACAGGGTGGGGGCCAGTACGCATCCCTGCCTGACTCCCTTACGGATACTTATGGGTGGGTTGAGCTGCCCTTTGTCCCCTCATCTTATACGCCATAGTTCTCCTTGTGCAACCCTACCAAGATAGCCAGTATATTTGGTGGAATGCTCATCCTGTCCAATATTGTCCAAAGCATGGCCCTAGGTACTAGGTCGAAGGCTGTGCGTAGGTCAACAAAGGTGACAAACAATAATCCTCTGTTAATCGTCACAGTCTTCCAAAAGAGAGGTTAAGTGGAAAATCTGGTCTAATGTACTAATTCTGATCCTAAATCCAGCCTGAACTCGGATAGGACATTTTTCTCCCCTATCCACTCTAGAATATGGTTCAAAATTTGTTTACAAAAGGTTTTCTGGGAGGCATCGATAAGACTAATCGGTCTATAGATGCAAGGGACATGCTGCTCATTCTTATAGAGTGGGATAATTTCTGCCTGCCTCTAAGAAGCAGGGACAAGTATGCCTTTCAAGATGGCTCTTCAGAGGTGGTGCATGTAAGGGCACCAGATATCCCGGTTTAGTTTGTAGAGTTTATTAGGGATCTGGTCTGGGCCATGAGCCTTCTCTAATGATGTAGAGCTAATAGCCTCTTCTGTCTCCCGAGGTTTACCTCTAAATTTACTTTGTCCTTGGGTTTTCCACCAACTGGTGATCCACATCAACCCAGCCCTGGTCATCCAAACAAGAATATAAGGGGCCCATTACGATACCCGGCGTAAATAAATCCGCCAGGCATGGAAGCGGCAAAAATCCGCCCGCACACACCGCCTGAACACCGACCACGCCATTACGATTACACAAACCGAAAACCGCCATCGGCGGAAAAAGCACACAAAATACCGCCCGCCAACGTCCGAGTCGGAGTCAAACCGCCCGCCACGGACGGAAACACGCACGACAACACAAAACCGCCCGCCCTCACGGCCGACACACCGCACGTGACATTACGATCGCACCGACATGAGCGCGGAAAAACCACAAATATACCGCCCGCCAGCGCAAACAACGCCGATGAGAATCGACACGGCAGAAGCCATGGCGCCAACGTACCTGCACAGAAACCATCCGCACACAAAACCAATAGCACACAACATGGCCAACAAGTCCACACAGCAAGGCACGCACAAATACACAAGCACAGTACACATCCCGAAAACACCCCCGGACAAACAAAAAATACAAAGGCCAGAACCCCAGACACAACACACCTGAAAACAACAGACCATGAGGACACACCCACATAGGTGAGTACAAAAGCAGCACTCCCACAGACCACAACCCCTTGCTACATTGCAAACCAGAGAGGAGAGGAGAGGACACAGTGACACAGCAAGGACAGCAGCACACCACAGAAACGCACACATCACAACCACCACCACCACCACCACCACCACCAACACCACCACCACCACCACCACCACCACCAAACACCGGCACCACAAACCCCCTGCACATTACACAACACACACCGCACCAGCACCACAAACACCATGGCACCACAAAGAATGCCCAAGTTCACGCCCATGGAGCTGACGGTCATGGTCGACGAGATCATCAAGGTGTACCCACAAATCTATGGGAACATGGTCCAGCACACACCACTAGCCACCAGAAACAGAATGTGGAACCGGATCGTAGACCAGGTCAATGCAGTCGGGACCCTGCCCAGGAACAGAGTCGAGATTAACAAACGTTGGAATGACGTAAAGAGCCTGGTCAAGAAGAAGGAGGGCAAAAACAGAGAGCTGGCTGCCGTCACTGGCGGAGGGAATCCCGCGCTCTTTAAGACCTTCAAAGCGTGGGAGGAGAAGGTGCGAGTCGTAATACATCCGGAGATCCTCGCCGGATTAGCAGGGGGAGTGGAGGCTGGTAAGTACAAACTAATGTATACCAGCACACCGCTATGTACTCACATGCACTACCACCATGCCACAGCTCCCAGGGACAAACACCCCCATGTCCAGCACACAATACACAACACATCACACACACATGCAACAGACACTACCACACACAGCCCAAACCGAACAACTGTAAGATGCGTGGGGACATGTGTACACTAAGCCAGCCACGTAACCACCAACAGGTCCCCAAATATGCCAGAAGCGCCACAACGAGCACCCACCACACCCATGTGTCCGCCACAGCTGCACTAACCGACAAGTAACAGGTAAGTGGCAGGAACACAAAGTGCAGTGGGTGGGACGGTGGACAGCCCAAGTACAACACACACCAGGCCCCAGTCCCACAGCACAGCAAGGAGGAGCATCCCCCACACCCCACAGCCACGTGTCAGCCACCGCAGTGCACAACGACAGCCGAAAGGCAGACATCACGGTCCACAGCAATCGGTGTCAGTGGGTGTCCAGCCACCCCCACGACCCACACCACCCCCCCACCCCCACAGCCCTGCAACATGGAGCACCCCCCGCTTAGAGCCATGTGGCATCCAGTACAGTGCACGCACGAACAACTTGCAGGTGGGAAACTGGACAGGGCTGGATTACTGGAGGCATGAGGACCATAACACGACCAACACATGGGACATGTCACGTAGCAGACGAACACGCAGCACCGCCCACCGTCACGAACAAGTGAACAATGTGCACACGGACATGAACAACAGACTCACACCCCACATGACCCATCACAGACATAGCAACACCCAAGGAGCCACGTCTGCATGCACAAGCCACACTGAATATAGTCCCACACGGCAGCCACTGTGCAACTCATCACACACAACCGAAACACCATTGAAGTCCTGTCCATGTAGCCCCTACTGCCTGTCAACAACACACCCCACAACTACGCCTATGTAAGACAAACAACACTAGACGCAACAGAGCGGAACAACATAAATGCACACGAACACCACTGAACCCATCAAACTCACAGACACACCATGCACATACAACATACCATCCATCCCATCCGTCAGCCCCAGTCTCATGAAAGGCATGTCATCCGCACAGCTGCCACACATACAGCAGTCACGCTAAGACACATGCCCATGACCAACCATGTGCCAGAAGTCAATTAAGCGCACGACACACTGTGAGCAACAACACACAACATGGGCCACACCCCCCCGAGCACTGCAGTGATGCACATGGCACAGGGCAGCACGCACACCAAGGAGATGGGACAACTGCAATACGTTGGCTGGCACACAACTATCACTCACTCATAACGATGCGTCCAATGCCATGTCCAGTAATCACAACAGACAGCAAATATGCAGGCCATGTCAAGCATGCACACACCTCAAACCATGCACTGTCATGCTGCCACAACACATGTCACGTTCGGCACCCATGGCTCACAGCATGTACCCCAAAAGCATATCCCCTCCCAAATGCGAATCTGGGGCATGGCCCCCATGTTGCCATATGCGTTCCTAACCGTTCCATTTGAACCCCAAAAGCATATCCCCTCCCAAATGCGAATCTGGGGCATAGCCCCCATGTTGCCATATGCGTTCCTAACCGTTCCATTTGAACCCCAAAAGCATATCCCCTCCCAAATGCGAATCTGGGGCATAGCCCCCATGTTGCCATATGCGTTCCTAAGCGTTCCATTTGAACCCCAAAAGCATATCCCCTCCCAAATGCGAATCTGGGGCATAGCCCCCATGTTGCCATATGCGTTCCTAAGCGTTCCATTTGAACCCCAAAAGCATATCCCCTCCCAAATGCGAATCTGGGGCATAGCCCCCATGTTGCCATATGCGTTCCTAACCGTTCCATTTGAACCCCAAAAGCATATCCCCTCCCAAATGCGAATCTGGGGCATAGCCCCCATGTTGCCATATGCGTTCCTAACCGTTCCATTTGAACCCCAAAAGCATATCCCCTCCCAAATGCGAATCTGGGGCATGGCCCCCATGTTGCCATATGCGTACCTAAGCGTTCCATCTGAACACCAAAAGCAAAGTACAAACCAGACCCAGGATGGGCCAGGAGCCCGCATACACCAGAGTCACAATAAGTAGGGGCACAGCAACACACCCATCGGCATGGCCAATCCGTCCCATGCCACATGTGCACAGCACACAGTCCCATTGCCAAGCACACACAACTACAGATGCTACAGCCACACACACGCCTCCGGGAAACCCATGTACGAGATTGCACGGACTGTCAATGTCAGACGACAAATACATACTTCGCCAGGTGCAACACAATAACAAATCTCATTCTCTCCACAGGTGACGAACTGCTGGATGCTGGGGATGGAGCCAGCAGCCAGCACAGCCAGCCTACAAGCCCCCAACGAGGACACACGGATCTGGAGGATCTGTCCTCCTCTTCGGACACGGACAACCAAGCAGGCCCATCTGGTGTGGCAGGGCCCAGCCGCTCCCCAGGACCCCTCCTACCCACCAACCCATCATCCAGGGCTGCTGAACATTCCCAGCCCCCTGCTGCCACTGTCGTTGCGGCCACACCCACGGTCATTGTGGCCACTACCACTGCCGCAACCGCCACCATCGCCGCACCGACCACCACCGCCGCCACCACCGCCACGTCTTCGCTGGCACCAGCCCCAGCGCAGGTGGTGGCCCGGACGACTGGATCCACCCTGGGAGCCACAGCGAGGACCGTGGTGAGCAATGTGGCTAGTGGGCAGGCCGGTGGCAGCAGGACTGGTAGGAGGAGCAGGGTCAGGGAAACGCCAGCCTCCCCTGGGAGCCATGCCCTGCCTCACATGGCCAGAGTCCTTGGGGCCTATGAAGAGGCCCAAGGACAATGGGTCCGGTCTGCTTCAGACACGCGTGAGGTGCTGGGGGTGCTGAGGTCCATGGACGCCCGTATGGGCCAAATCGTGGACCTCATGGGACAGCTGGTGGTGGCGGTGAGGTCACAGCCAGGGACAGCAGCTCCCCCTCCGCCACCACCTGCCGGGGCGCAGGGTGGAGCAGCAGTGTCCAGTTCCCCTGCGTCCACAGCCAGTGATCACACCTCAACCACCAGCATGTCGCAAGCAGGCACCCCCTCGCAAACGTGGAAGGGGCCGTCCGAAGTGGAAACAGATCTCCCGGGAGGACTTCGCACGCTCCAAACGCAAGTGAGGCAGCCAGCCAGCCTTCCGCCAGCCTTCCTTGACCAGCCACTGCATTGACTTGGACTACGATCCCACTCCACACAGCCATCTGGATGGCATGTGTGTGTTGGACTATGGACATAGAACCAGTGGGTACACCCTGATCATCACGCAGCCATGACCGACAGCTCATTGTCACTGCACGCACCACTTTTGTCATCACCTTACACACAATCACATGTCACAGTTTGTAATAAATGCACCTTTTTCACTAACTGCTGTTTGTGCCCTGTGTCTTATTTGTACGGAATACAACGGCCACCTTGGGCGGAAAGGCACCTGATGCGTGGCATGGCATTTGAATCCGGAGGGCCTGTAGGGACCTAGGGGTGGGAGACAGAACAGGAGCACATTCAATGAGTGTGTCACACACCCATCACACAGTACATGTCAACAACTACAAGCAATGTACACACATCGCACAGAGCAATAGGGCACAATGCCACAGCCACCAACAGTGGCATACTACCCTGGCCATGGAGCGTTGACACACAGCACGCAGTGAACAAACGGCCACCCTGACACAGCACACACACACCTGCACAGATACAGCCACATCAGCCGTCGTACATGGACACTCACCGTCAAGTGAAGTAGCGGGCGATGAGCTGCTGCCGCACATTACCAGCTTCCTCCTCTCCGCTGTCCTCCTCACTCGAGCTGTCCTGGTCTGCGGGCTGGGGCCCTGGTTGATCTCCGTCATCCACGATGAGGGGGATCTGCTTCCGAATGGCCAGATTGTGCAGCATGCAGCACGCCACCACTATCCGGCACACCTTCTGTGGGGAGTACGCCAGCGCACCCTCGGTGCGGTCCAGGCACCTGAACCTGGACTTGAGGAGGCCAAAGGTACGCTCGACCACACGTCTGGTCCTCCCATGTGCCTCATTGTAGCGATCGTCTGCTGGGGTGCGAGGATTCCTCAATGGACTGAGCAGCCATGCCCCATTCGGATACGCAGAGTCACCTGGGTGTGAGGGACACAGAGAACCGTTGCTAATCCAACTGGACAGGGGACAGCATCGCACAGCCAGCACGCTACACCACTCCACATACTCACCGACAATACAGGCACGATCCTGTTGCATATTGGACATCAGTCGTGGCAAGATGCTGTTGCGCATTATGTGTGCGTCATGGGCCGAGCCTGGGAACTTTGCACACACGTGGGTGATCACCATGTCCGCAAGGCACACCACTTGCACATTCAGGGAGTGCGTGTGCTTCCTGTTGCGGTACAGGTGCTCAGTGGCCTGTGGTGGAACAAGGCCGACATGTGTGCAGTCAATGGCTCCAACGACGTGTGGGATTCTGCCAAGGGCATAGAATGCACCCTTCACTGCCGCCAATTCACGAGCCCTGGGGAAGCGGATGTACCTGTTCCGGTACAGCATCATGGCTGCCAGTACATCCCTCAGCACCTTGCTGAACATGGGCTGGGACATCCCTCCTCCACTGCCCACTGTGTGCTGGAATGACCCAGTGGCGAAGAAATGCATGGCGGCCATCACCTTAGCCGTGGGGGTGACAGCAGTCGGATACACCCTGCGGGGACGGAGATGGGGTTCTAACATGGCACACAGTCGATGCAGGGTTGGCCTGTCCAGCCGAAACTTCCTAATAACCTCTGTATCGTCCATGTCCGCCAGCAATTGGTATGGGCGGTCAATGTTCGGTCTCCGCCTAGGGACAATGGCAGAGGACACATGTCAATGCAACACGACACATAGCAATTTCGCATACACATCACTGACATGACTGAGCAAGCACATGAGCCACAGCCCAGCTGTCAAGCTGGGACGGCACGGCCACAATACACTTACACAGGTCTCCCAACAATGGCAATGGCTAGTGATACAAACCACTGCCATGTGCATGCACATGGGGATCTAGGCCCCAATGACTTGCGGGGCGTGCTGATGGGGACTGACTGCATATCCGTCAAGCGGCAACGCCACGGCAACATGAATGTCTGCTGAGCATGGAACTGCTTCCGCGGCTGGATGAGTATGGCACACGACGACGACGATGTGGGCACAGGCTGAGCGGCCAAAACAAGTGGGACCTGTGGCACGAGGGGATATGAGACAGTAGTAGGTGTCAGCACTGCACCCTATGTACAGCACTGTACGGATCACACCTCCCGAAACATTGACAGGTGTCCACATTGACAGCCCCATGCCAAGACGGCTGTGTGCTTGCAGTCACACGTCACAGGTGAGAGGTTACATTGCACGTGCCAGGTGGCAGTCGTACATAGTGGGAGCTGGCATGTGTGTGCATGTGTCTCCTGTTCAGGATCCACCAGATGGGCGCTGACTCTGTACTGACCATTGGACACAGCATGTTCCGTGGAAGGCTTGTGTGTGTGGGATGGTGGCACTGGATGTGCCTCCGTTGGGTGGGGGGCCATGCACAGGGCGGGTACGTCGATGATTGCGCATTGTTGGTCACGGTGGGTGCACCCACTAAGATGTGTTGCCCTGTGTTCAATTCCTATGTCCGCATGATGATGGACTGTAGATGTGGGCAGACTACACATTGGTCGATGTGCTGTCTATATGCATGTGCCTTCACACCAGGCACAGCTGCCCCTGCACATGTGACCCCTGCTGGACTCGCTGCTGGGTCTGTGGAGCTGATGCACCTTCTGCGCGTGGGGCGGGCAGCTCTCCTCACTTCCCTCATTGCGCATGTCATGACTTTGCCGCAGGTGACATGGATCATGGAGGGCCCACATGTACGCGTGGGTAGGCTACACATGATTGTACACTGGTCGCCACCCCCAGTCAGTGTTTCGAATGGGAAGGTTGTCGTGCTGGTGGTATGTTCGATGTGGCGGATGGGCGGGCCTAGGTGCGGGCTTACATTCCGGACATGGGGGGTAGTTGGATTGGCGACTAGTTGCAGTACACACGGGACACGTCTCTTCCTTTCCACATCTGGGTCATCCCTTGTACTCACTGACAGTGATACAGTCATCTTCGCCCCAGCCCTCATGTCCTCCCCTCGCTCCCCCAATATGCATGCTCACCTGCGAGGCTAGCGCTTGCACAGGCAGCCCCAAGCTCGCACCAGAGAGGGCAAGGAGTGTATGTGTGGGTCCAGTTGCACGAGTGGGCTGTCTCAGGGTATGATGTGTTGCGGGACGCCGTCCACCTGCGTGGTGCCCCAAATGGAGACCCGGCCTGCATGGACTATGCATCACAGTCTTCGCCTTCCGGATCCGCCACCTGCGACACCCAGTGGCTGTGGCTGCCCTTGCGGCCAGGCCGCGTCCGTCTGTGGCTGATGGCCCACACATTCACTCTTTGGCCTCTCTGGGGAGGGCTCGGGGTGGTGGCGCACGCGCTTGCACTTAGTCGCAATGGCATGTGGCGTGGTTGGTATGATGGGCAATGGATGGGATGGTGCGAGCCACCTCCCGTGACGTCAGTGCTGCTCGTGCTGTGGTGCGTCCCCCTACACTTCCATGTGACTTGTGCCATGCTAGACGTTGAGGTTCTATTGCCTGCGTGATATGACCAGGAGGAGCGCGAGGAGACCTCTCACACACCATGCTCCACTGCCATCCCGTGCCCTGTATCGCCTGTGCGGATTGACTATGTTGGGGTTACACCTGGTCGACTGGGGCTGTGTGTGCCTTGTCAAGGGGCATGGCGGGCGCACAACAGGATCCAGCTTGTCCACAGAGGGTGGGCTGAGGTGCGCCTGGTACCGCTTTGTACGTGTGCCCGGCTGCTGTGCACACACGTGTTCACTCCCCCCGACAGGTGTCCTCTCACAATGCCCAGGGAAGCGGTGGTGTACTGTTCATGACCCCTCCCAACACGGCGTGCTCCAACTTGGCATGTGCGCATCTACCCGTCGCACCCACCCACCTGAGCACTGCGTCCATACGACTTCACACGACACATGTGTGTCTTCCACAGTAGTGCTACTCATTTGCGTTGACATCCAATACCAGTGGACTACATGGTCATGTCACGACTGCCGTGTACTTCACATACTCTCATCCTCTCTCATTCGTACTTGTGAAATGAGTCAGCGGAGACAGTTTTGGTTTCAAACATTATATTGAGTCTTCTGTCCTCTGTGATGCAGTATAGTGGACACTACTGGCAGCGGAATACATGTTGAGGATATACTGAGCATGATTGCAAATGGGATAGGGTGTGGGGTTACATGTGATTGGCTGTTGCATGTGGGATGTGGGCTTCAGAGTGACATCTGCTTGGCCAAGGCTGTGCTAATGTACATTTACGTATAGCTGCGGAGCTGCGGACTTTGACACAGACGGTATACATGTAGCCTACCAGACCGCTTGGCATCATGGGCACAGTCCATCTCAGTTCCATGTGACAGGTTTGCTGCGGTTGTTCCTCATGCACGCGTGCATGTGAGTTGACATCAGGGCATGTGCTTGCGTGCATGCAGCGGCGTGCCACTTGTTGTTGCACTGTGGTGGTTACTGGACATGTCACAGTCACTGGGGTCGTGTTGTTGTTGTATGCACTTGTCGTCCATGCAAAGGTCCTGGTATGGGATTCCCGGGGCGGGGGTGGGAGGGGTGCAGCACCCACAGACTCCAGGCGACCTATTCATGTCCACTGAGCGGTGTGTGTGTCCATGTGCGCTGGATCCATGTCGTGTCCTGGTTGTTCGTGCAGTTCCGTCCATGTGGGTGCGATACACAGAGCCCATGCCACTGCCTCCCACGATGCATGCGGTGTTCCTGGATGTGATGGGGAACAGTGTGCATGTCCCGGTCATATCCGATGTCATGGCGATGTCGTTGATGGTGTGGTTACAGTTGCCGGTCGTTTGGTATGGCTGTTGTGGTGGTGACTGGCCAGTCCGTGCGGAAGCTAAGCATGGGTGCGGGGTTGGACATCATAGGTCACTCGGGGAACCTGCGTTGTGGTCCGACGTATTTACAGGTTGTCAGGTATGCGATGCCGTCCAGCAGGGCTTCCATGTCATTGGTGGTGTACATGTTTGCCAGCCAATGTAGCGGATGGTGGCTGTCAAGGTGTTGTTCGTAAGTTGTCCCTTGGAGGACCATGATGGGGCATGCTGGGTGACATTCGATGTAGCTGTTCTCGATGATCCGTCGTGTGGAGGCACAGTGGTCCCATTTCAGTGCGGGTGCGATGTTGGCCACATACGCCATGCCCCCATAGGCAGAGCAGGCCCTGTCGTGTGCGTCCAGAGGGAGGAGTAGTGGTAGCAGGTCCGCCTTCAGACATGCCGGGTTGGAGAGGCATATCTCGACGGGATGCTGGTAGGGACACCTCCGACAGTAGAAGACGGGCATGACGCAGCTGAACAATGTGATGCGGTAAGTCAGTCGGTAACTTACGTTCAGCAGGGACAGGAGATCGCATCCCAATGTATGGAACAGGTTGGTTTTGTACAGCTTGAGCTGTTCGGCGTAGTTGGGTAGGTGTGTTGCGGTTGCCATTTCGCAGCGGTTCGTTGAGGTGGCGTGCTCCGGCTGTGTGTGCAGTCTGCAATGTGCACGCTCCGGGGTTGCTGTGAGCTCTGTGTAGTCGTAGGGAGACAGGACTTGTGTTCTGTTGGCTTGTTTGGAGGACACGGGCCCTCTTCCCACATGCTTCTCAGACAGTTCAAGGTCAGTGATGTGTGACTCCTTCCAATTAACTTGCATGTGGCCGACATGGGGGAGTGTTTTCTTCTTTCTTCCCCGTCCGTTGTGTGCTTCTGTGATATGCGCTATCTGCCCTGTGGTCGGTCTCCTCGGCATGCCTGTGTTGGTCTATTCTTGGACAATGGCTGTATTCACCGGCTTCTGTCGTAGGGCTGTGGTTTCGGAGTTGGAATGGAAGGTCATTCAGTGCTGTCTGCTCTCCCTTGTGTGGGCGGCAGGCTGCCTTTCCGCTCTGCGTTGGGCCTTGTGTGTGAATGTTATTCTTGGGCCACCTGTTGTCGGTCCCCGGGCTCTTTGGTGTTCCGTTTTATATGTCTTGTTCATATGTGCAGGGTGGTATGGGTGTTTCTGTGTGGTACTGGCGTTCCTCTTCCCGAAGGGGCCCTGCTTCTCCTAGTTGGTGTTGCCGCCGCTGTGTGCTACGCCATGTTTGTTACACTGGGGTGTGTCCTGCTGTTGCGTGTCTTCACTGACATGTGTGCGTCGGTTGTGTGGCGTTGGGTGTTGTCCGTGAATTGGGCGTTGGGGACATGTCTGTGGCCGGCCTGTCACGTGTCATGTGCGTTCGGGGTGGGGCTGATGTGTGTGCTGCTTGGTTGTGTCCCTGTGTCTGTGTGCGACGCATGCATGGCGCTGCGGTTGGCCTCTGCGTTGTGCGCATGTGTGGCGGCGTCATCGGCGCTTTGGGGCCGTGACGGGGTGGTTGGTTCCTAGTCCCAGGTGGTGTGTACACATGTGTTCTGCGATGTTACGATTTGGCCTGTGTGTCATATGTGGATGCGATGGTGGATGTGTAGTGTACACGCGCTGGTGGGGGTTGTCCGCTTTTTCCGCCCTTGCACTGTGTGCGCTGTTTGCGTGCACTTGTTGTGTGTGTGCCTACCTGCGTCTCCGCGGTACGTTGCGTCCTTGGTGGTGCATCAGCAGAAGCATGGGGAGTGCCTGCAGTGCTGGATTCATGCTCGGGGAGCCGCTTCTTCGTTGTCCGTGCTCGGCATCCGTGTTACCGCTTCGGTTTGTCGTACGGTATCTCTTGGCCGTGGGAGCCGTTTGTTTGCGGCATCGTAATTTATGCGCCGGGCGGGACGTGTTTCGTCGGACGGTGTGTGTCAGTTGAGCTGCGCCGCTACATGTACGGGCGCACTTTGATGGCGGACGGTGTTGCTGGCTTGCCGGCGGTGTTTGGCCTACTTTTCGCATCGTAATTGGACGGGCGTGTGGACTGCTGCGTGCCGGCGGTAACTGGTGGTTTTTGCATCCGCCAGCACGGCGGTGGTGCTTCCGCCCGCCATCGTAATGTGCCCCATAGTTTGTTTTAATGTTAAAAAAATTATGTAAAATAAAGTAAATAATACATATAATTAAAAAAACATAGTTAAAATAATTATATTTTTTTTAAATTATAAGTAATACATATAATGTAAAAATAAATTAAACATATATATGTCTAAAATATAATATAAGCTTACTAAATAATATTTATAAATAATTATTTTAATAACTAATAAATTGTTAAAAAAACATATTAAAAATTATAAATACATATATATACACATACACCAATATTATAACTTAAAAACAAAAAACATATATGACAAATTAAAATATTATTATTTTTTTAATCATTTTAAAATACATTTTACACTACATTAACTAAAACAGTAGAGAAAATATTGGATAGCGGTGGGGATAATATTACTATTCCCACTCCAGAGAGTGCAACAGTAGGGAAAGTGTTGGATAGCGAAGGGGTAAAAATTACTATTCCCACTCCAGAGAGTGCAATTGTAGGGAAAGTGTTGGATAGCGGAGGGGTAAAAATTACTATTCCCACTCCGGTGAGTGCAACAGTAGGGAAAGTTTTGGATAGCGGAGTGGAAAAAATTACTATTCCCACTCCAGTGAGTGCAACAGTAGGGAAAGTATTGGATGGCGGAGATGTACAAATTACTATTCCCACTCCAGAGAGTGCAAGAGTAGGGAAAGAGTTGGATAGCGTAGGGGTAAAAATTACTATTCCCACTCCAGTGAGTGCAACAGTAGGGAAAGTGTTGGAGAGCAGAGGGTTAAAATTAACATACCTATCAATTAAATTATTATTATAATTAAATAACCAATTAATAATTAATTAATAATAAATTCATTATAAATCAATATTAATAATTACTTTATTATAAATAAATTACTTCCCACCCTGTTCCCCTATAAACCCACAACCCGCTCCTTAAAAAACACAATTGATATAATTATCAATTCATTAATTAGTAAAAATTAATAACCAATTAATAATTAATTAATAATAAATTAATTATATAAATGAAAACTAATATTTACCTTTTTTATAATTAAATTACTTCCCACCCTATTTCCCAATAAACCCACAACCCGCTTCCTAAAAAAATAGCACAATTAATATAATTATCTATTAATTAATAATATTAATTAATTACCAATTAATAATTAATTAATAATAAATTAATTATAAATAATAATAAAGAAAAATTAATAATTACTTTATTATAATTAATTTAATTCCCACCCTATTCCCCTATAAACCCACAACCCGCTACAGAACTAAAATACGCAAAAATTAATTTTCATAAAAGTAATTACTGCTAAAAATTTAACACATACATTAAAAAAAACTACACTTATACCAAAAAATTACATCACATTCTTTTAACACACATACTAAAATACAGAACACTAATATAAATATCGATATTATTAACAACGATATTTTTACAAACGATATTACTGTCTTCGATATTAAAAAAACCCGATATTTCTTACCTTACTGTCGATATTCTGTGCTACGATATACTTCCTGTCGATATTCTTGTACCTCGATACTTCAAACTCGATATTGTTGTGGTTCAAAATAAACAACTCGATATTCTGTCTGTACACCGAAATTGAGATTTTTGATGTAATCAGTACAAAAAACATAATACATTTCTTGATGGAATTTTTTCAGAAAGGGACTACCCACTTACCTGATAATGGTGTAAGTTTAAATCCCTTGAGATCCTGGAATTTTGATGTCCATTGCATGGAAAGTTGAAAAGTGGTGTATGATCCAGGCGGCAACAGGTAGCTGCTCCTGTGACCATACACTGTTCGGTTGAATAAAAACTATTTCTACACATGTATGTGGAGGAGTAATCATTTACCCTTTCCAGATCTTTCACTGTTTCCGCCTTTGCAGGGTTTGTGATTTGTCTGATGAAGGCTTGCACAGCTGGTGCTTGAGCTCTGCTCCTTATCTGAATGGTGCAAGGTTGCACTGAGCATTAGTTTTACTATAGCCGAATAGCCCGCCGTAGCGGGCTATACCGACTATTAAAGGCCCGCTCCAGCGTTAAAGCCCGAGCCAAAGGCGAGGGCCTTTAACAAGGGAGCGGGACTTTAATAGCCGGTATAGCCCAGCTACGAAGGGCTATAAGGCTAATAGAACATTCTGCCACTAGAGGGCAGAATGTTCTAACAAATAAAACAAAGGCTTCAGGGGAGCGCAAGGGGATTGAAATCCCCTCAGGCTCCCTGAAGCCTTTGTTCACAGCCACAGCTGTGAACAAAGAAACATTGGAATGTTGGAGCTCCGGGCTTATACCAGCCATTATAAGCCCGGAGCTACTCCATTGTTTTCAATGGAGCTCCCAACATTCCAATGTTCTAAAATGGAATCGACTCCATCTTCTTTTGTATGTGGCATTTCATTGTGCAAATGTGAAAAGGAACAGAATGGGACGGGGGCTCCTGATACAAATGCTAGCACACTGATTATACAGATACTCGCAATCCCAGCAGTAAAAGAGCTACACGAAAAAAACACAGCCATATGACTGTTGCCATAAAAGAAAAATCTTGATATATAACACTCGCTGGCACAGCCATATGTCCTCACAGCCCAGTAAACTCTTTAATGACGCAATTTCTTGACAATGCAGGAATGAAAGCCAGGGTGAGTTCATCTGGGGTTTTAATTTGTAATTGCAGACTGTACCCTTATATGTATGCAAGCCCACAAGCTGCATTATTTCACTGGGCATCTTGCCAGATGGTTTTGTAGCTCTTGTTCAAACATGATTCAGAAAGGTTAGCATGCGGAACACAGTTGGCCTGTTATATAATGTGATTTTAAAAACCTGTTTTACTTGAAAAGGAGGACAAGGAGCTTACGGTAGGTGATTTGCTGCTGCCCTGATCAGATATAGTCTCTCTTTTGTTAGTGATTTCACTCCAGCACTTCTCACCTTAATTGACATTTTATATTTGTGGCTGTGCATGTACCCATGAATGGACTTTCATAACTGTCAATATGAGATTAAACAATTTAACAGTTCGTAATGTTGAGAGAGAAGTGAAACTCTCTGGCTGACCTTTTGCGTTTGCAAACTACTGTAGCCAAGAGGGTCCCGTTAAAAGCAGTTGAGTGATGATGTGTAGAGCTGACTACTAAATGACCATTTAACCTGTGACGTCCCGGTTCAGTGAACAATGTTTGGTAAAATAAGCCCGAGTTCATACTGTAAAAGGTGTATGTTGATTTTATTAAT
The DNA here is from genome assembly GCA_963921515.1 of Calotriton arnoldi. NCBI lineage: Eukaryota > Metazoa > Chordata > Amphibia > Caudata > Salamandridae > Calotriton > Calotriton arnoldi. The sequence goes on from CAWUFW010020765.1 coordinate 107,423, forward strand.
TTTTAAATGTAATCTAAGGGCTATGCACAGTAGAATACACTTTGTCAGAGCCCATTTTAGGAATGTGTAGCAATCAGAGTAGAGTGCTGAATGGTCTGCATTTTCAGCATTAGGCTGTCAGAGACAACTGGTACTACATAAGACAAACAAAAGTACTGATTTCTTAAATTGTTAGTGCTATACATAGTCTTCGACATATTGTACTTTAGTGTGGCACATTTCCTACCTATAATTTCATCTGATAGTGTTCAGACAATATATTGTTATGCATGGGACAGAGCTCTGTTTTACAGCTGTGGCTCGTGCAGGTTAGAGCGGTGGGGCTGGGTGGGGGGGGGGTTTTACAGACGATGACAAGGGAAAATTATTATTTATTTAATTTTACCTCGTCATTGTCTGTCAAAATCCCCCCTCACCCGGCCCCACCGCTCTTACCTGCATGGGCCGCGGCTGCTGTTTTAGCTTGGTTAACTCATCGATTCAGGGCGCCTTTAGGAGTGGGCCAGAAAAAGTAATAGTATTTTCTCCTACCATTAATGTGGGCCTCAGCATTTACAAGAGGGAAGGAAAACCTTTGATGAAAAAGTTACTTGCCTTCAGTACAAACTATTTCTAGTGGACATGTAATCTTCTTGCAAATCCTCAACTTATGAACTCAGACTGATCAGGAAAACATTTCCCCAACAATATCTCTCAGGCACTGTGGTATTGGGCTATTCGGTGTGTGTCGCGTGAGGCATGTGGAATGTGTGTGGGGAGAATGTTGAGTCTGGGATTCGGCAGTAGACGGTTGGTTTGAGCGATGAAGGCTGATGTCTCCGGTGCCGCTTATGCTTACTACCAATAAAATTTGCCTATCAACGACTTACCGTCTGGAGACTGCTTCTTTTCCACAATGGCAACGAATTGGGAGTAAAGCGGCACAGGTGACTCCATTGATTCTGAGTTCGGCGATTTTTATCAGCTTTGCGTTGAATTTCCCGGATCTTGCTGTGAGTTTCTACGATCCTTGTGCGTACTGCATTGTTTTTGTTGGCGACTCCATGGACACTCTTGAAGTGGCTTGCCTACTTATTGAGATTTTTCCGGAGGTTGCGGAGTGTCTGGCCTGTGACGTCAGTCAAGCGACGTCCATGTTGCAGCTGGAGCATTCCCATAGCAACCGAAGGTGTTGAAGTGGTCAGTTTCCTTGGAGTGACGCATCATCACGTTGCGTGTGTACAGCAGCCATTTTGCATTGGTTCAGCGGTGCATGAGTGGCGCCGTTGGTGCGGCAGTGAGGCAATCTACAACGGGAGCATCTACGTGGCGCCTGCAGTTGCAACGTCATCGGGAGCATTTATTTGGCGCCTGCAGCGTAACGATTCCATTCGTATCTGCTGTTCCTTTGAGGCAACTGCTTCCGTGGCTGTCAATTTCGGTGACAGGCACACCTTATTACATTGATTACTTCGGTGAGCTGTATTGCCATTTCCGGCGATGTTTCCTGTGCTTGTTAATTTCGGTGACAGGCACACCTGATTTACATTATTTCCACCATTGCAATTTCGGCAAATTCCTACGTGGTTGTCAAGTCCGGTGACAGGCACACCTGATTACATTGGTGAGCAGTATTGCATCATCCTTCAAATTTATTTATTTTTTGTGCTAATTCTTCTGGGTGATGGCGTATGTTTTATGCACACCTGACTCTGGCGAACTTTTTCTGCAAGCATTATATGAGACTTTTCTTTTCCAGGAATCTACCCATCTAACAAGCAGTTCTTCGTGATTTTTTTTTCAGGTTAGGTGTGTTACTATGGCAACTATTCAACCTCCGCCATTTTTTTTAGCTGATTTAGGTGAACCTCCTATTGCTTAGGATTTGTGGATTTACCTTTTTGAAGCATATGTAGATGTTCTTGAGGAGGATGAGTGTTCGGAAGAGAGGAAGTTGTCACTTCTTAACACAGATTAGGCGCTGTGGGTTTGAGGGATTTTAAGAACTTACCGTCTATTGAGAAGGCTGGTGACTTTGGGGTTTACCAATATGCTGTTAAACAAATGCAAGAGAGGTTTGGTAGGAAGATTAACGTAGTCATGGAGAGATTTTAATTTTATTCTAGAGCACAGAAAGAGGATGAAAGCATTGATCAATTTGTATCTGCTTTGAAAGGTTTAGCAGTGAATTTGATCGTATGACTTATGACCAAGTTCTCCGTGATCAAATTTTGATGAAGAATTTGGGGCCGATTTCGGCCGGAAGGGCACCGAACGATGGTCGGAGCCCTTCCGACCGAATCGGAACGTGCCGGCCGGATTCCTTTCCGACCGAGCCATTCCGATGGGCTCGGTCGGAAAGGAATCCGACTGGGATTTCCGGATGGCTCACGACGGGCTCGGAGAGCCCGTCCGCCGTCCAGAAATCCTTCAGTACTCCCCGGCCGCCTCTTCACGACCGAGGAGTACGATGGCAGTATTCACTGCCTTTTCGTGCCGGTCTTTCCGGCACGAAAAGGCAGTCGGTAACTGTCTTTGGGGGCCCCCAGTAGGGCCCCCATGTGTGCGAGGCTGCCGAATGGTGGCCTGGGGGCACCTATGGTGCCCCTCTGTTGATCCCTGCACCTGGTGGCAGGCACATTGGGGTGCCGGCCACAGGGTGCAGGGATGAACAGCACCCCTGCTTTCCACAATGCAAGCATGCATTCCGCTCGGAATGCATGCTCCCATTGTGTAGTATACGAGTGCGACCGAACAGGGTTCGGTCGCATCGTACTTGCAGGGCCGTAACCGATGTTAGCAGGTCGGTCGGTTACGGCTCTTGACCGATGTCGGACGGACCTGAGTCCGTCCGACATCGGAATCGGCCCCTAAGTCTAAGAAAATTCAAGAGAAGTTATGGTCGTGTGGTGGAATTTCCTTGAAAGCTGCTGTTGATGTTGCCAGGAGCGTTGAAGTTTCGGATGAGTGCATTCGTGAGGTGAGGAATGAAAAAAGTGGTTCTAACCAAGTAAGTGCTGTGAGTAAGGATGTTAAGGTAAAAAGTAAAAGTGATACTAACAGGAAACAGGAAATTTAATTAGTCGCGAGGGTTTTTGTGTTTCAGGTGTGGTTCCAGTAGCCATTTAGCTAATTCCAAATGGTGTCCAGCATTAACTAAAGTATGTACTACGTGCAAAAAGAAAGGGACATTTTAGTAGGGTGTGCAAGAGTTCAGGGAAGAAGGTTAATTTAATTCAAGAAGATGTGTATGATGATGATTTGAATGTAATTGGAGAAGTGTCTAGTGTGCATGATAAATCGGTTGATGAGGTGGGTAAGTCTAAAAAATTGCCCACGTGCATTGTGTGCATTGATGGTGTGGAAGTGTGTACAATGGTGGACTTTTGCTCATGGTATACCATCATGGGTAAAGATTTATTTGAGAAAATATGGCCAGGTAGACCGTTGTTGGAGCCAGATGTGAGTCCTGGCAGCTATTCTGGACATAAAATTCCTTTGTAAGGTTTTGTGTGGGCGGATGTGAGTTTTGGACATAAGTCATGTCTGGGCAAGGTGTATGTTGCTAACAAGGGTGCTACCCTTTTGGGTTGGCCACACATCATGGATTTGGGTTTAAAGATTGATGCGAGTTTGAAGTGTCCAGTGTTTGTGGTACAGTGTGAGACTGAGGATGAGAGAATACATGCCCATGCTGATTATTCTGAACTTAAGAAAATGTATTTTGATGTTTTTACTGATGGTGTGGGCAAGATGGTGAAATTTAAACACACAATTGTTTTGCGGGATGGTGTGTGTCCTATAACGCAAAAACTTAGGAATGTTCCTATTAATTATCGTGATAAGTTGGGGGACATTCTTAAAAAATTGTGTAAGGATGAAGTAATTGAGCCTGTGGAGAGCTCGGATTGGGCTTCTCCGGTGGTAATTTCCCTTAAGGCCAATGGGGATCTATGTTTATGTGTGGACTTGAGGTGTTTGAACGAGGCAATTTGGGTCGATACTTTTCCTCTCCCTAACTTACAAGAGTTAACTTCTTCTATTGGTGGTGCTTCTTGGTTTTCTAAAATAGATTTGGCAAGTGCGTATCACCAAATTGAATTGGATGAGAACTCAAAGCATTGCACAGCCTTTATTACTCCTGAAGGCATGTTTAGGTACTGGCGTATGCCTTTTGGATTAGCAAGTGCTTCAGCGGTCTTCCAGAGGGAAATGACAAGAATTTTGCATGGTATTGGTGGAGCAAAAGTCTTCCAAGATGACATTCTAATCTTCGGCAAGGATAAAGAGTCTCATGACAAGTATTTACATGCAGTTTTGATGGCTCTTAGGGAACATGGTTTAACGGTTAGGAATGAGAAATGTGTATTTGGTGAACGTGAGGTTGAGTACCTTGGCCATGTTATATCCAAAGATGGTATTCGACCTAAAATCAGTCATGTGGAGGCAATCCTGTCTGCTCCAGAACCAAAGAACAAGGAACAGTTAATGTCCTTTTTGGGCCTCACCGAATTTTACTCATGTTTTGTTGAAAATTACGCATTCAAAGTTGAACCATTGAGGGCTTCACTCAAGAAAAATGTGTCATTTGTGTGGCAACAACAACAAAAACAATGTTTTGAAAATGTTAAGAAAGAAATTTCTGTAACTCCTTGTTTGAAATCTTTCATGCCTTCAGCTGATTGTGTGTTGTCTGTGGATGCTTCTGGCTATGGTATTGGTGCAGTGTTTTCTCAACATACGAAGAATGAGAAATGGGTGGTGGCATATGCTTCTCGTACATTGACATCATCTGAACGGAATTATTCTGTGATCGAGAAAGAGTTACTTGCAGCAGTGTGAGCTGCTGAGAGATTTCGGATGTATGTGTGGGGGAGGAAGTTCAAGATTTGTCCTGATCACAAGCCTTTAGTGAATATTTTGAGACCTGAAGGGGGGAGGAATTTGACACCTAGGTTGGCCCGTTTAGCTTCTAAATTGAAAATGTTTAGTTATGAAATTGAATATATTCCTGGGAAGGAAAATCTGGTTGCTTTCACGGTTGCCTAGCATGGATGCAACTGATGTGGTGGAAGGTGTAAACGAGTGTGTAGTTGCTTTTACTTTCAAGGATATTTTGTCTATTGAAGGTGGGGAGGAGGTAGTGTGTAGTGTATTGTCTGAAGAATCATGGCTGCATGAAATGGATAAGGATGTTGTTCTGAGGGAGGTAGAGAAGTATATTGTGGGTGGTTGGCCGAGGGAATCTTCTTTACGAGGAGAGTGTTCTGTTTTTTGGAAGGTTAAGGAAGAGTTGTGTATGTCGAATGGTATCATTTTGAAAGGGGACAAGATTGTGCCTCCGTTAGGCATGCGTAATGGTATCATTGAGAAGAGTCACAAGGGTCATGGTGGTATGTCAAGTACCAAAAGAAGAATTAAAGAGAATTTTTGGTGGCCTGGTGTTGATTCTATGGTAGATCGTTGGGTCAGGGATTGCAAGATTTGTGGTGCTAGTGATAAGGTGGCTAAACCTTTGTGTATACCCTTGACCATGGTGGAGTTACCTGAGGGACCGTGGCAAAAAATTGCTATTGATTTTATGGGTCCGTTTTCTGCGGTATCGGCTAAAGATTGTTAAGCTATTGTTTTCATTGATTATTATTCCAAGTGGCCGGAGGTAAGGATGGTTAGTAGTGTGACTACGGATGTGGTTTTGAATTTTTGGAAGATGTGTTTTCAAGCGAAGGTGTACCAGAGATTTTGGTTTCGGATAATGGGTCCCAGTTGATATTGGACAAGATGCGAGAATTTTTAAAGGAGATGGGTATCAAGCATGTGTGGTCGTCATTATATCATCCTGAGGGGAATGGACAGGTGGAGCATTTCAATAGAGTGGTTAAGGAAGCGATTCAGTTGGCTTTGAGTGTAGGATTGCCTTGGAGGAAGGCTTTGCAAGCGAGACTTATGGCATATCGTGTCACTCCCCACTTGGTGAAGGGTAAAACACCTTTTGAGGTGTTGAGAGGAAGGAAACCTTCGACTGTGTTGGTTCCTTGGTGGTTGAGGAAAAGGAATACTAGAATGAAGTATTGTGAGAGTGTGTTTGATACGGAGATTAAATCTAAAGTTAAGGAATTCCAGGAGCGTACTGTTCATTCTCGTGGTAGTAATTACTGTTGGCCTGTTGTTGAAGTGGGTCAGATGGTACGTGTGAGGATTCCAAGAGGTGTCTTGAAGGGTGAAGCTGTTTGGTCAGGGCCTTTGAGAGTGCGGAAGGTGTTGGGTAGTGCAGCTGAGCTGGAAGATGGAAGGAGATGGAATCTTCGCCAGTTGAGTTTCTGTAACGGACGGAATAGTGTTCCTGGTGGTATGGTGCCTATTGAGGAGGGGTGCAGTGGATACATGTGGGGGAAGGATTGTGGTGTAGAGTTGTACAGTGGTGATGATGGATTGGAAGAAGCTGCCAGTCACGGGTCTTGTGTTGACGGCAATGTTCTGCGTCGAGTTGGCAGGTTGAGGAGAATTCTGGCTCATTTTGCTGATTTCAAGTTGGGTTAATTGTCGTTATTTTTCTTGTTCCTTATTGTTTTGGGTTTTTTGGATCCTCAAAGGGATCAATGTTTTCCTTATTCTCTAGTTGCTTTTGGTTGTGTGGGTTTTTGAAGGGGGTCGGTGTGTGTTATTGGGCTATTCGGTGTGTGTCGCGTGAGGCATGTGGAATGTGTGTGGGGAGAATGTTGAGTCTGGGATTTGGCAGTAGACGGCTGGGTTGAGCGATGAAGGCTGATTTCTCCGGTGCCGCTTATGCTTACTACCAATAAAATTTACCTATCAACGACTTACCGTCTGGAGACTGCTTCTTTTCCACACACTGCCAGGTGACTTCATAGGGCTTCAGCTATGAATCTGCTTCCAGATATCATAACAGTAGCCTATACAAAGCACCGTTCATTATGCTGGGTCAGTTTCAGAAACTATTTCCATGCCCCATTGAACCATGGGGACAGGAACCATGAGAGTATTAATGACCGTAACAAGCGCAGCACATAATATGTGTGCATAACTTGGGGTCTTATTAAATGTGGCACTAACTCACAGAGGAGGAGAGAGGTATGAAGAATCTGTGGGAATATTGTGTATCCACCAGAAATACCATTACTGAAGGCAAGTATCCTTTTCTTGTGATAAATCTATCTTCCCACAGATTCCTCACCTTATGAATAAGTCCTAAAGCAATACTTCCCTGTGAGGTGGGATTGAGTAGTGGCAGTTAACTAAGTCATGCAACACAGCTCAGGCAAAGTATCTGTCATGGCATGCCTGAGACGTGAGAGAGTAGTGCTTAGTACAAATATGTAGTAATGACCATGTAGCCACCCATCTCATACCTGCAACAAGGACTCCTTGAGAGCTGTGGAGGCAACCATCCATTGTACTGGTAGAATGGGCATGAATGCCCCAATGACAAACATTTTTAGCCATGGCATGGCAGATCTTCATACAGAGGATGATGCAAATCTAGCGTTCGGTCACCGCCTTTTCTTTCTAAGCTCTGGCGAAGCTTGCAAAGGGGTGATCATTCATACCGTACTGTCACATGCAGTCAATGTAGTTGATAGTGCATCTCTGGGGTCCATTCTACGGTGCCATTCTTCCTCCCTAGTTGGATGAGAAGGAGGGAAGAAAGAAGGAATGGTGAGATAGTGGCCAATATTAAAATGCAGATATCACATTAGGTAACAAGAATGAGTTGGTACAACTTATCTGGGTAGACAAATGGGAAATGTGAACAAACTGAAAGAGCCCAAAGTTCTCTGAAGTTATTGTCACCAACAAAATAGTCTTTAAGGTAAGAAGTAAAACCAGACTCCTTTTCATCTGCTCGAATTGAGTTGCCACCAAGAAAGTTAACCCAAGATTAAAATCTCAATGAGGATCAATAAACGGAGAGTGGGGAGAAAACAGTAAACCAAACAACTTCGAAAAAGCGTCAATAGTAGTGACTTAACCATTAACTGCGATCATTGCCCAATGCTGCTGTGCAAAAGAGTACTCAACTTACAAGGCGTCACCAGCGGCGGCTCCTCCGCTATGGCGGAGCAGCATCACCCCCCTAAAAATGGCAGGAAAGGAGAAAAAACGGCACTCGTTTTATTTCTCCTTTCCTGCCGAGTCTTGGGGTAGGGCCTGGGGGGTGACGGTACTGAGGGGAGTGGTAGTCCACTCCCTTCACTGCGCAGTTAACATCCCTCCAACCCCAGCTGCATTGCTGGGTTTGGCGAGAGCAGACAGTCTGTCCTGGAGCACTAATCAAGGGCACTCAGGCCAATCCTGAAGCTGCTCTCATGTGAGAGCAGCTTCAGGATTGGCAGCAGGGCATTCTGGGAGCCTGTACCTGAAGCAGAGGAGCGGGACGCAGCTGGCTGAAGGTAATTTTTTTTCATTATTATTTTTTATTTTGCCCCCCTTCCTTCATGACCCCTATGCCCCCCTCACCCTTCCCCTCCCGCCCCGCCACTCGCCTTAAATACGGGCCGCTACTGGGCATCACAAACAAGAGATTTAAACCAATCTAAGCCTTCTGACTCGAGCCACTGAACAAATGTATTCCATTGACCCACATTGTTGGAGTTCATAATGGGTATCCAGGCAACCAAGACAAGATATGCAACGTCATCAGCAAGGCAGAAGGACTCTTGCTAACACCACTCAATTTCCATTTGTGCAGCCTCAGTGTTTGAGAACTGGGGCATATGATCTGTCCACGGTGCTGCAAGAACAGGTGCATCCTGTACAGAAGACAAGGGCGTAGCGAAGCACCCCCTATACCAGCTTCAGCTGGAGTTTCACTGGACAGTTTAAATTCGTTTTACAGCGCTTCTGAAATTTGAAATGTGACTCCTTGGTCGAGGACAGAAGGAGAAGCAGAAAATAATAAATAACAGCAAGTACATACCATGATACAGCTGCAGGTGTGTGCCAGGAGGATGGGAAAAGAGCCATACATAGATTCACAGAGAAAAAGGAATGATGAAAAACACAATGAAAATATAAGTGAGAGGCAAATGGAGTGAGGGCGCGAAAGAGAGGAAAGAAGAATCAAAGAAGATAAGAAAGACAAAAGGAAAAATACAGTAGAAGGGAAAAAAGTCTGTAAGGAATGAAACAAAAATGCAAAGAATGAAACAAAAATGGAAAGGAGAAAGAAAGGAAGAACGAAAGAAGGCCATTTTCTTTAGGGAAACAATTCCTGAGGACCTAAGGGCCGGCCTTGCAAGCTTTACTCCCTCACTCAGTGGCAGCCATAAAGTTGAAAGCAGAGGGTATTTTATTTTTCGGGCTACTCGCTTGACAAGAGAGTTGCCAGAATGCTGAGTGGCAACTATTGGCATAGCAGAACCCTCCTTGCCCTTTCTGGGGCAATGAGAATCAACAGTGTTCATTCCTCCGCGCATCATTCACTCGATTTTCAGCAGAAGCAGAGTTAGTGATAACACGTACAGCAGGCTCTGAGACTTGTTGAACCTGAAGGCCTCCACCAGGGAACCATTCAGAGTGAATTGTATGGCACAAAACCGCAGACGCTTCCTGTTTTGGGTTGTGGCAAAGAGATCCACAAATGGGAAGCCCAATCAGTAGACCATTACACCTTTCACTTTGAGGTGTAATTCCCAGTCATGGTCCTTCACTGAGAGAAGTCTGAGAGCATCTCCACTCATATTGATGAAAACTGCAAGATGAGACACTACGAGGCACATTCCCCATCACTGCACCTACTGCCATATTTGACTCCTCTCCCAACATGGCGTCCACAACACTCCACCACCCTGTTTGTTTATTTAATGGATGGTGGTGGCCTTTTCATGCATAATTTGAATGATGCTGCAAGGGAGAAATGCCATCATTGTACATTAATCCACCTGCAGCGTGAGCACATTTTTGTGCAGATGTTGCTATGATGTAGACCAAAGGCCCCATACCCTCATGTTTCACAGATGAGCACCACAGCCCAGTGGGTAGACATCCAATAACGCAGTAGTGCAAGCCTGCGGGGACAGAAAGGAATAACCACTTAACGATTGGAGGTGTCCTAATCACCAGTACAGGTCAGGATGAACGGAGAGGAAGATCTGCACCTGAATTATGTGAATCTCTTGATGCTGAAGTCACTGTAAGCCCCTTATCTGCCATCGGGGGTGTAGCATCAACAGGTTGCACAAGGCCTTGTGGTCAAGAAGATTGCAGACTAGCAGGACGGGGATCTGACTAGGAGTCACAAATTACACATTTACCCGAATACCTGCAATCTTCTTATGACGAGGAAAAGCCTTAATGCAAGTTGTGTCCATTACCACCCATATGAAAGACAGCTTCTGTGAGTTTGAGAGAGGTGGACCTTTTGGGAACTTATGGTAAAGTCATGTGGTGGAGAAGTGTCGTCATCCACTAAAGGTGTTCACTGACTTGCGCTAGAGACTATACTTTCACTGGCCAGTCATCTGATTATGGAAATACATAGACTCCAAATCCTGTGATTGAAGCCACCACAACTTGCAGCACTTTCATAAAGAAACATTGAGTGGTTGTCAGTCTGAATGGTTGACTCATGAGCTGATAATGCTGGAGTCCCACCGTGAACTTCAGGTAACATCTGTGGACAGTAAGAATTGGAAGAATAAAATAGATGTCCAGGACATCCTGGGGCACCAACCAATCTCCCACATTCAGGGCCAGTAAGAATTGGCTCAGGGACGAAATCCTAAAATTGGTGTGCCAAATAAACAAGTTCAGAGAGCCATGATGAGTCTCAGACCTCCAAGAAGTAAAATAAGTGGAATCTTGTGCCCCTGTCTTCTAGAGGTGCCACCTTTATTGCCCCTTTGTTCGACAAGGCAAGGACTTCTGTCTCTAAAATGGAGAGTGCAGCATGACTACCGTACCTAAGAACAGAGCAACTGTATATGCATAAACCAGGCCATATTTCAAGATCTGTTTGGATACATCCAAATCATCATTGAACAGATCAGTATATGGCTTTTTGGTGTGGTCTGCCAAGCTAACCACTGTAAATCTTACTAACTCCCATAAGGCATGAGCATATCTGCCCAAATGACATTCTGCAATAGCAATGCAGAGGGCAAGGCTACAGGAAGCATAGACTTTCTACCACAAAGAGTCAAGTTTCTACACCTCTCTCTGAGGATGTGCCTTAGGGAAGGCATTCAGGTTTTACGATAAGGAAGAAGCTTGGACTACCAGATTTTCCGGGGACTTTGAGAACCCTGTTAGTATGACACTGTGAGTATGGCATTCTGAGCAGGTCTATGGTAGTGGGCTATCAGTCTGTGACTGCTGTCCCAAAATGTTTTTTTTTATGCAGTCATGACAAGAGAGCCTCACTAAATAGAAACAACAGCTCCGCCAGGTTAGAGGAGTGCTGCAAGATCTTAGCTAAAATGTTAGACTTCAGTAAGATTAAATCTAAAGATTCAGATGCTTTTATTAGCACAGTTGTAAAACCAGAGCATTCTTCTGAAGCAGGTCCAGAGGGGTAAGTGATGTCCCCTTCTGTGAAGTGGCCAAGGCACTCATATTTTGTAAGAACAGATATAAGCCAGCATCTGTGTTATAGTGGGGAAGGAGATTAGCAGCCTCAGAATCATCATATTCTGTGTGGCTATAATCCTCATAAGACATTGCAAATGCATCAGAGGTAGAGCCAAATTCCTCTGCCCAGGTGAGCGTTTGAGCCTTAGGAAGGTACTCTACCAAGGGAAAATTGTTGACGTTTACGTTAGCACGCAAACAATTTCCTCCAACATTGATGGCTTTGAGAGCGGTGGCATAGACGGCTCTGTGGATGCATTGTTGACAGTGCCTCGGCAGGCTTTAACTTCTTCTTAAGCGCCACGGTCAAAGCCCCTAGAGGCACGGCATCAGGAGTTTTCAGTGCTGCTAGAGTCATAAAGCCACAGGAATGGCTTCTGTAACCCAAGGGGGTGGCCCAGAGATTACAGAGACATTCTGAATGCCTGACATCAGGGAACATCACAATTTTGTAATCAAAATCGGATTTTACAAATGTCTTAATGAAAAAATAAGGTTTTTAATAAACAAGTCAATAAAGCGCTAAATTAATATACAAGAAACAATGAGTGAGCAAACCGTGACAGGGCAGAGGGAAATCAGCCGATTTCCTTACCACAGGCTACGATATGCGCGTTCCAAGCGCCGGATGAAAATCTAGTGAAGAGAAGTTGGCGGGATGCTGGTGGATCCTAGGAAATGGTTACACTGCGATCATGCGGTCGATGCAGGTCAGCTCCGCCAACTTCTCTTCACTAGATTTTCATCCGGCGCTTGGAACGCGCATATCGTAACCATTGACTACTACATCCCTAGGTTCCCGGACGGGAGCCTCATCATCTTCACCTGCCTCTGACCCCAATTCGGCCGAGGCTTCGCCCATTTCTCTCCGAATTCAGATTACACGCCGCAGGGCTAACAACCCGGTTTCCAGTGAATTATCTGAAGCCTGTATCCACCGGCTCTGCCATCGTGCTTCTCTCCTTTTTCCATATTGGCAACTTCTCAGGCACTTGATCTATCAGTTAGACCTGATGATATCCTGATATCCATACTGGGATTGAAACATCGTCGACACATACATCTTCAACTCTATACCAATATTTGTATCTTTTTGTGGAGTATGAGATGTAACTCAAATTGTGACTTTTGTTTACCTATATTTTCGCATATTGAAAAGTCACCTTTTTAGTCACTTGCCTGTGGTAAGGAAATCGGCTGATTTCCCTCTGCCCTGTCACGGTTTGTGTAATAAATATTTATCCACGAAGTTTTCTTGTTTTAAGTAGAGTCGTTTAATTAAGCACCCACCTCCTGAAGAGCAGCCGTGTAACTGAAGATGAGCTGCTCTTCAGAACGTGGAACAACAAACAGCATTTGAACATATACATGCAGTGCACAGTAATGGAAGTCATAGAGATAGAATCCAGTGATGGAAAACATTCTACATAAACTACTATAACATATCTTCCTTCCTTACAATAAAAAGAGAAATGCAAGAGGCAAATACAATTAATATAATACAAAATCTTGAGATTTTTTAGGTAACAATTTTTGTCTCTTGGTTCCAGATAACTTGGAAGAACTGGAAGGAGAGACCATATTGTCAACATCAACATTTACAAAAGACTGAGGACATGTTGATTCTTTCCCTTTCCCTAACATAACAGAATCACTGGAAAAGTCTGGGTTAGAAGAGCACAAAGATGATTGGGCATTGGTTACATTGACTTTAGCAATCTTAGAAATGCTCCACCAAGAACCATTGTTCAAAAGCACAGATGTTTTACCAACTTTATGAATAATAAAAACATCAGAAAATTTTGATTGTCCTTTTTTTACATGTACAGGTAATTTGATTTTGACCTTATCACCCACGTGCAAAACAGGATGATTAGAGTTGGCACACTTATTGAAATTGTTGCAACTTTGTTTAACAGACCTATGTATTTTATTAATATCCAAGTTAGGTTCAAAAGACTTAGCCCAAGAAAGAGATAGTTCTTGTCTGGGTTTCCTACCTTTCAATAGAACAAAAGGAGAAAACTTAGTGGAACAGTGTGGAGTACATAAATAAGACCAAAGCAAATCTGCTACATGAGTTTTGACATCAATGCGAGCTTTAATGGCCAATTGAATACCCTCTACTAAAGTTTTGTTAAACCTTTCTACAAGACCATTCATATTTGGAGAGTAAAGAGCAGTTTTGATATGAAAAATATTTGCACTTTTGAGAAAATCAGTAAACACACGTGAGGTGAATTGAGGTCCGTTATCAGATACAATAGTTGATGGTAAACCTTCTTTTTTGAAAATTTCTTGCAAAAATTTGATAATAGATAAGGAATCAGACTGATTAACCCATTTAATTTCAACCCACTTAGAGAAATAATCAATGGCAACTAGAATATACAATTTCTCCGTTGAAATTCCTTCGTAAGGACCAAGGACATCAATAGCAATTTTGTCCCATGGATTGTCTGGAAATTGGACTTGCACAAAATCAGTGTGTTGACACTTTAAAACTTTATCAGAGTCAGCACACAGAGGACAATTTTTGACAAAGTTAACTATACAACTGTCCATATAAGGCCACCAAAACAAGTCTCTAACTTTTTTAATAGTGCTGGACTGACCTAAATGACCTAAATGAGCAATAGACAAGTTTCTTTCTTATGGCTATAGGAGGTACAAAGGAATCACCTTTTAAAATAAGACTTTCATTGATGGACAGTTCTTCTCTAACTTTCCAAAAAACAGCCATCTCTTTAGGTAAATTTCTTTCTAAAGGCCATCCATCAACAATGTACTTTTGTAATGTTTTTAAGTCTTCATCTTCATCCATGGCTTTCAACCATTCTTCTTTGGAGATAACTTGAGACATTGAGAGAACCATATCATCAACAGATGCCACAACACATTCTTCAAAACATTCTGACTGACTTTGGTTTTGAGAATCTGACAACAACCTAGATAGACAATCAGCTCTGATATTTTGAGAACCAGGAATATAAATTACCTCAAAATTGTACTCATAAAGTTTATCCAGAATGCGAACTAATCTTGAAGAAGCTTTCCCTACACCATTGTTCGATAAAAGAGAAATTAAAGGTTTGTGGTCAGTTTTAAGTTTAAAGGACTTGCCCCACAAATAGGTTTTAAAATGTTCAACTGCCCAGAAGCAACCTAGGGCTTCTCTTTCAATAGTGGAGTATTTTGACTCAGCAATTGACAAAGGTCTTGACGCAAAGGCAATGGTGACCTCTTTGCCAACTTTAATCTGACTGAGAACAATGGCGCTTGCATCAACAGTGATAACATTGGTAGCAGAAGAGGAAAAAGGAGATAAAGGATTACACCCAATAATGGCAGATTGTATGGAACTAACAGCTTGAGAATGATCTGGGGTCCAACAAAATTTACAGCCTTTTTTGAGTAACAATCTTAAAGGAAAAACAATGTCTGAGAACTTTGGAACAAACTTAGAATAGTATTCACATAACCCTAAGAAGGATTTAAGTTGTTATTTGTCTTGAGGATCGTTCATATTCTTAATGGAGACAAGGAGATCCTTTTTGGGAAAAATTCCATTGCCATTAATTTGATGACCCAAATAATCAACATTAGATGAGAAGAACTTGCATTTATCAAGACGAATCGTCATACCTTTATCTTCCAAAAGAGATAATACTGTATCTACTAACTCATGATGTTTCTCAATAGTATCAGAAAATATAAGTATGTCGTCCTGAAACGCTACTACTCAATCAGTGTCTCCAAACAAGGAATTCATAAGCCTTTGAAAAACTGATGCTGCTGATGACAGGCCAAAAGGCATTCTAATGTATCTAAATGTTCCCTCAGGTGTAATAAAAGTAGTGATGTCTCTAGAATCCTCTGTTAACTCTATTTGATGATACGCTCATTTGAGATCGATGGTGGTGAAACATTTTGCACCATCCAATTTGGCTAGTAAGTCTTGTATCTTGGGTAATGGGTGACATTCCATGACAATTTGTTTATTTACATATCTCAAATCCGTGCACATTCTAAGTTCTCCATTCCGTTTCTTAACTAGAACGATTGGAGAAATCCATTCCGAAGCATTGACAGGTTCTATGACTCCATCAGCACATAACTTTTTGATCATATCAGCTAATTCATTCCTTACAGATAAGGGAACATTTCTAAGCTTATGCTTAGACGGAACAGCATTTTTTTTAAAAAGAATTTTGTGTGAAAATCCCTTGACTTTTCCTAATTCTTTTTTAAAAACTCCTTTATGTTTATTGAGAATAGATTGAACAATATTCTCATTATTTTGAAGATCATCACGTACAATCTGTAAATCTTCTACCATACAAACCTGTACCTTGGCATTAGGACGCAAAGTAATATCAAATTTACCTTGGTGCTTCCACCCTAGGACTTGCAATCCATCAACAGCAACATAAACTTTCCCAAGAATAGTTTTTTGCTTAAACGAAATGTCAGAAACAAAATAACCCAGCAATTCAATTTCTTTACCCCCAAAACCATAAACACGAATGTCATTAGGTTCCAGAAGTTTGTCTTTCCAAGACTTATTAAAAAATGAATCAGAAATAATTGTATAGGGGGAGCCAGAGTCTGCCATAACTTCCACCATTTTGCCATCAATAGTGATGGTACACATGGGAGGAACATAAGGTTCCCAATCAATATTTTTATTAGCATTAACAGATACTTGACCTGATTTATGAGATTGAGATACATCTTCTGTTATACAAATAATACTGTTTTCAAAAGTTGGTTCATTATTTGCTTCATCAACAATTTCCTCATCAGAAAGACTAGCAACTCTCCTGTTGACTTGACACCAAGCACCAAAATGACCCAACTTTTTACATTTGTAACATTCTTTACCCTTAGCCGGACAATGCCTAAATTGAAAAGAATGAGATTTAGAACCACAACGAGTGCATAGTAGTTTACCTGAGTTAAAAGGTTGTTTATAAACAGGATTATGTAAGGTAGAGGGTTTAGATTTGGTTCTAAAGTTACTAGACTTAACATAAGAGTCTTTTGCACTAATAGCTGCTACACCTGAAGCTAAATTATCAACATTGATAGTGTTAAATGAATGAATGGACCATTCCACACTCTTAGCAATTTCAATTGCCTCTTGTAAGGATGGGTTGCGTTGCCTTAAAAGTTGCTCTTGGATTTTTTTATTAGAGCAACGTATGATTAATTGATCACGAATATATTTATCTACCTGAGGACCAAAATCACATTCTGCCGTTTACACTCTTAACCCCTTGACCACGATCGGAATTCCGCTCGTGTGCTGGACATTCCGATCGCGGGTGCGGTCGTGACGAGCTCAGCTCGTCATGCGCACAGCGCTACCGTGCAGCATGACGAGCAGAGCTCGTCACGCGCATCGAAGGGGTTAAACATTCAACATAAGCATCAACTGATTCATTAATCAATTGATGTCGAGTATAAAAATTATACCTCTCCATAACAATGTGCGGTTGTTCAGTAAACCTTTTTTTAAGTCTATCTATTGCCTCTGTAAAGCAATCATAATCACCACTCTCCATACCTACTGGTGTGGGAGAGGGAGGTAAGTGTTCAAAAACATCTTCAGCATGACCTCCTAAAGTATTTAAAAGCAAGGCTTTTTTTCTCTTTGCACTAAAACTGTCTGCATTAATGGCTAATAAATAATTATTAAACTGCCTATACCATTTCTCCCATTTCATACTGGGTTGATTGGGACCAGAATAAAAGGGAGGTGGAGGATTACCACATAGAGTGCTCATATTGTAATTAAATTGAGGCTAAAAACTGTTTAAATGAGAAAAATGAAACCGTAATACAGCAGAGAAAATGCAAAAATCAATGAAATATGAGCAGAAGAGACATAACAACAAGAAAAGGTGAGCGTGTCACCGAGACACGCAGAAAATAAAGAGTTAATAAGGTGTGTGTGTCACCGAGGCACACAGCATCACATACGAACCAATCAGATGCGATGATGTGGCAGGAAACGTTGCGAGGCAGCTGTCAGCGTGACGTGCGTTGAGTCGTAGAGGCAGGTCAGCATGACGCGCTTCAGTTAGTCGAACGTTGGAGAGCGCGTTGAAAATAAACAGCGCAAGCTCTCATGAAGGTCAAAGAAGAAATAAATCAAAGTTGTAGACTTCGGAGAAATAAGACTTGCTTGAAGAAAATGTCAGAGAGTTACACGAAGCACAGCAAGGCAGGCAGCTCCTCAAAGTCCCGGGCAGCAGGCACACAGATGCAGGAAACCGGAGAAAATAAAAGGCAAAGGCAGCCCAGGTTTAGGAATTACGATACGGGGCGCAAGGTCTGAATGAACGAGAAATCAAGCAGAATATCTTCCCTCACGGCAACACTGGCAAGGTGCCAAGAATGTCTTCCCTCACGGCAACACTGGCAAGGTGCCAAGAATACCGATCGAAGTAATTGCCAGGAAACGGAAGAAAATAATCCAGATAAATTGCGCAGTGGATGCTTGAGCATGTAGAGATCGGTAGGAAATCTTCCACAATCGTCGCCAATATGTAATAAATATTTATCCACGAAGTTTTCTTGTTTTAAGTAGAGTCGTTTAATTAAGCATCCACCTCCTGAAGAGCAGCCGTGTAACTGAAGATGAGCTGCTCTTCAGAACGTGGAACAACAAACAGCATTTGAACATATACATGCGGTGCACAGTAATGGAAGTCATAGAGATAGAATACAGTGATGGAAAACATTTTACATAAACTACTATAACAGTTTGCTCACTCATTGTTTCTTGTATATTAATTTAGTGCTTTATTGACTTGTTTATTAAAAACCTTATTTTTTCATTAAGACATTTGTAAAATCCGATTTTGATTACAAAATTGTGATATTTCCTTAAATTTTAACTTGCATGGGACCTTTGTTCTACGTAGCATAATTCAACCCTTGGTCCCCTCTGACCTCTAGGGTCTCCTTGTTCCTTTTTCTGACATCAGGGAACAGCAATGAGAATCCAAACAGTCCCTGTAGCAATCCTCGAGGAAGAAGAGGACCTCTCCTTCCCGGTTCTTCTTGTAGGAAGATCTTTTAGAAGATAATTGCCCAACAAGGGACTTATTTGTAGGTGAGCATGGCGCTTTGGTGTTTCATGCAGGCCTTGACAGAAATAACTTGGCATCCTGATCCCTGATGGCTTTCGGTTGCATGGAGGCACAGGAATCACAGGGTTCAGTATCATGCAGGTCATGTGGGTCTGACAAGGACATCTTGTGGCATCTGAAACAGGGTTTAAACCCTGAAACATTCAGAGGGGACAGTTGCCATAGTCTCTATCGAAGAGCTGAGGAATTTCAATGGTAAGACAGTGTGAGAGCGCTCCACACAAGAGTTGATGATGTACGGAAAAACAGGAACTGATGCTAGGATGTCCACTAGGTTGTCGTGTACGGAAGCGGATTCACAGGTGGTGCCACATGGTGCCACATGGTGCCACCTGGTGTCAAGGGGTTGTTTATGCTTGGAAAAGTTTTCTGAGCCAGTCTGAAGCCTGGAAGGATAATTCATAAGTTGGGAAATCTCATGTTTTTGAGGATAACGTATGTGAATCAGTTTCCCTCATTTTATTCCAAAGCCTTCTTCATTGTCACCCGGAGTTTCATGCAGTCTTTTAGCTTCCTTTGAACAGGTGAAGTGTCTGGGTGGAAACTTTCACCTCATGTTGCTCCCACAGATCTTGTAATTCATGATGGGACCAATAACTTCCATTACCTGTTCCATCAGAATTAATGGGGCACTCATTATGAAGTACTACATGTTCGTCCTGTGTCTTGGAAAGAAACACCCATTCTAAAAGCAGTATCAAGACACAATGCCATCAAGTTTTACAATAGACAAGTGTCAGTACTAGATTTTCACAGGAAGTTTTAATAATACTGTGTTTATGTTTAAGGTATATATTTAAAGTCATGTTTCCTTTACATTGTATTGCAACTATGCTTAGGTGCATGCTGTCTAGTGACTAGTCCATGGTTGTTTAGGAGACTGGAATGTTGTTATTCATGAAGCACCAGGTTTGATCAGTTGGATCCTGGCTGCTGATGATTGGAGATGCTGTTTAAGGGGCCCCTGTGCTGGCTTCCTACTCTTGGAATAAACTTCTTCTACAACCTCACATGGATGATTCAGGATTTATTACTATGCAACAGAACATGAATTGGCGACGAGCGAATGAAGTCAGCACTTAAGAACCCATTTCTGCATTTTTAATAACCTTGCTCAAACCTTCTGGTCTGGTGCAGTTTACTTCGTGGTATGCTATCACCTTCGAATCTACAATTGGATTTGTATTACCCCTGTATACCACCTTGTTGACCTCTGGTACAAGGATTACTCATTTTGGCAAGATTATTGGAGGGGAACCTTGGACATAACTTCACCTTGCTGGTTTCTTTGATTATATTCACTACGCTTGCTTTGAGACTTTGTGCATGCTCATCGGATTGGTCTCAATTTTGTCCATTCTTTTCTATTGTCAGCTCGTTTCACGAAAAGAAAATATTTTGGCATTGTTCAAAATTTTTAGTCACGAGCTGAATTAGACGTTGAATTCAACATTGGGACACCGATTCCCTCCATGCTTCAGACGCTTTAATTCCGTCATTGCAGCATGACAGGACTCTGTCATTAGAACGCGATTACGCAGTCATCTTCAGTACGTCGAATTACGTCTTTCGTCCTCAACGACGTTGAGCGTCGTGATGCGCTCACCTTAAAGGCAAACTTGTCTCCTGTATTACAGGCGCAGTGATGCGCACACCTCTTCGCCTAGAGTGTGGTTATACACTCATTGAAATTGACCTTCAGGACTTTCTCCTTAAGGGCGTGGTGATAAGCACACCTTCGACTTCAAGGTTAACTTTCATTTTTTCACATCGGAGACGTGTTTATTACATGCACATTGACCTGCATTCTTCAGTCCATTTCGTAAGGGATTTTCCAGACGCAAAGGCACGATGATGAGCACACCTATTTGAAGTGAATGCTGTGCTCTGACGCTTGAGTGTTAGATCTACTACGGTGTTAAATATTGTAAGGTATTTTCTGTAAACTGGGTTTTGGTCAAGAACAATTCCACTTTTTCGTAATTTATGCCAGTTTTCACTCTAGGTACCAGAAGAGTTAATATTGTCGGGTACTTGTGTGAGTGTGTACTCTTTCTCAACATCAATTATGGTCATCAGACGGCTAACTTACCAGCTTCATTTCTGTCAGAACCGTGAACGCCTACGATTAAGTGGAGTCAGTGGTATAAGTCATTCAAAAGTTATTTAATAGTTATAGATGGGGAAGAGTTTTCACCTGTTAGGAAAAATGCAATATTGTACAATTGTCTAAAGTTCAAAGGGCAAAGAATTTTTGATCATCAACCCCCTATAACTCCTTCTTCATCCTCTGATGATTGGGATGAATTTACTGAAGCTGTAGCAAGGTTAGAAAAACATTTCAAAGATGAACCTAGTGTGATTGTGGAGAGGCATAGATTTTTCACACGTAAGCAGGAATAACATGAAAATATTGACAGCTTCTTAGCAGAATTAAGAGTACTGGCTTCTTCATGTGAATTCGTTGGACCTATTGAACAATATTTAAGAGACTAAATTGTTGAAAATTGTTATGATACAAGAGTTCAAGAGAGGATCTTATGCAGTAGGAACCCCACACTAGCAGAAACATTAGAAATTGCTAGAGGAATTGAACGCTCTGTTTCTGCAGCCAAAGAACTAGGAAAAGCCAAGTGTGTGTCTACTGAAGCTGTTAATAATATTGTGCAGAAGCCCAAATCTGTGCAAAGCAATAAGCCAGATTTAAAAAGATCTGATAAGAATTTCATGTGCTTCAGGTGTGGTTCTAAAACTCATGTAGCTAATGCTAACAATTATCCAGCACTTGTCAAAACATGTTCGAAATGTAAAAAGATAGGGCACTTTGCAAGAGTATGCAGAAATGTTTCTAGAGTAATGGGAGTAGATACTCAAGAAGCTCAAAATCCATTGGGAACCTTTAATGATGTTAATGTTTGTAACAGGATAGTGTTATCAGTTGACATGGTAGATGCCACTGTGCAATCAGACAGTAAAGGTGGAGATCCAGTATGTGCTAGTAAAATTTTGGAGTGTGGATACTAAGGTCACAGTTGACTCTGGTTCACCTATCACCATCATTTCAGACCACCATTTTTTGAAGGAGTGGAAGGGAACTGATCTGTTGCCTCCAGACATTCGCACAGTAGCGATTGGTGAATAAGAGATCAATATGATTGGTTATTTTTAGGAAAATATGCAATTGAAAGACAGAGTTATTCACTCAAAAGTGTATGTGGTGATGAAAGGATATTCTGGGCTGGAGGGATCAAGGCAAGTTTGTGATGGTTCTCAGACCTGGGACAGAACATCCTATTTCTTTAGTGGAGGCTATTCAAGGGAATGTGAGTTCTTTGGATGATGTGCTCATGAAACACAAGTCGATTTTTGAAGATAGATTAGGTGTGGTTAAAGGATACGAGCATAAAATCATCCTAAAACCTAATGCCATTCCAGCTGTCCACAAAGTCAGACATGTCCTGCTGAGCATCAGAAGCAGGTTGAAAGAACATCTCCATAAACTGTGTGTGGATGGTGTTATAGAGCCAATAGACTCCTCTTCGTGGGTTTTTCCCATAGTGGTAGCTCTAAAAAAGAAATCAGATGAACTTAGGCTCTGCAGTGATTTGAGATCATTGAATAAAAACATACAAGTTGATTGCTTCCCTCTGCCAAGAATTCAAGATATGTTGGCACAACTTAGTGGTACAAAGTTTTTTCAATGATTGATCTTAGAACTGCATATCATCAAATTGAACTGAACACAGATTCCCATGATTTGACTGCTTTTAATACTCCCTTTGGAGCTTTTCGTTTTCTTAGAATGCCTTTTGGTCTTACTACGGCGGCTTCGGTCTTTCAAAAGCTGAAGTTTCAATTATTTGGGGAAGAGAAGGATATTTTGACATATCAAGATGATATCCTGATCTCTTCTGATTCTGTTCAGTCACATTTGGTTAAGTTGGACAGAGTTTTGGGTATTCTGGAGAGCCATGGCATAACGGTTAAAAAGTAGAAGTGTAAATTCCTTGTGAAAGAGGTTGAGTACTTAGGTCATATTGTCTCTTCTACAGGTATAAAGCCTAAAGAAGATCTTTTAAAGGCAATACAGGATTGTGCTCAACCCACAGACAAAGATCAGCTGAGATCTTTTCTAGGAAAATGTGAATATTGTTTCACGATTTGCACAAAATTTTGCATTAATGAGTGAACCGTTAAGAAAACTGATTAGAAGCAACAGCAAATTTATTTGGGAAAATGAACAGACGGAGTCATTTGACAATTTGAAGGTTATGATCATCAGAGCACCAGCCTTACAACCTTTCATATCTTTTGTTACAGTTGATGCCAGTAATTTGCTTCTTGGTGCCGTACTCAGTCAAATGGTTGATGGTGTAGAGAACATAGTGGCATTTGCTTCTCGTAGATTGTCTGTAGCTGAAAAGAATGAAAGTACCATTGAGAAGGAAGCATTAGCTTGTGTATGGGGTGCTCATCATTTCTCTATTTATTTGTGGGGGAGAGAATTTTTAGTCGTCATTGACCACAAACCATTGGTCTTTATGTGGAATGACAAAGGTTTACGTAATGCTAGTCCGAGGCTTATTCACCTCTTTTCGAAACTGTATGAATTCAATTTCACAATGAAACATATTCCTGGTGGGAAGAATTATAGAGCTGACTTTTTAACCAGATGTCCTACTGATCTAGTTGTTGATGAGATACGCGAGGAAGACAAGTAAATTGACATTGTATTGGTAGGTGGTTTCAAGCTGATTTAAGACGTCATTTCACGTGATGATTGGGAACAAATGTTGGTTAGTGATCATTGTCAGGATGTTCTTTAGAGATATGTCACTCGTGGCTGGCCTAGAGAAGGTCAAGTCGGTGAAGAATTTAAATCTTAATCCAAGGTCAAAGAGGAGATGAGTGTAGAAGGATTTTTTCTTATGGTGTTCTCAAGCAGAGAAGTCTCTTTGCACCTAAAATACCCCTTTATGTCCAGTCACTTTTCCAGAACGTCCTTGAGAGGAACTTGGCATGGATTTTATTGGACCTATCGGAGGTTTGAATGGTGGGCACAGGTTTGTTCTGGTTGTAGTAGACTATTACTCTAAATGGTTTTCTTTTAAGTTCATGAGGGAACCCAACACTGTTAATGTTGTGGATTATTTGAAAGATTTGTTTCGGTCAGAAGGTATTCGAGCATTTCTGGTTACAGATAACGCAGTTCAATTTGTATGTGATAGTATGAGAGTGTTTCTTGCGAATTTTGGAGTTAAACATCTTACCACTGCTCTTTACAGTCCCCAAGGAAAAGGTTTGGTGGAGAGAGTGAATCGCATGTTGAAAGACACTGTGCAGCTAGCCATTTCTTCAGGATTGCATGTACAAGATGCGGTGAGTGAGAGGGTGTGTTTGTATCATAACACACCTCATTCTACCATAGGAGTGACCCCGTTTGCTTGATTGAGGGGGAGACATTCTTTTAATGAATTGTCCCCAGAATGGGTGGTGAAAATTTCCAGAGTTGATGATTGTATTCCCAGAAGGGATCAAGTGAGACAGCGTCTAGAGAAAAGTCAAGCTAAATCTAGCGTCAGGTATGATAATTTCAAATGGGTCAAGGAGAGGGATTTTGTGGTGGGTGAATGTGTCAAAATCAGGAGACCATTTAAGAAATCTGGTTCAAAGTTCTATCCAGAGACTAAAATTGTTCAAGTTGACAAGCATGCAGTAAAAGTTATGGGTGGTAAATGGTGGAGTAAGAGGAGAGTAGCTAGGGTCAAAGGAGAAGGTTTGGAGGTATAAAGCACATGTCAGGAAACCAAGTTTATGGATAAAGTAGTGCACAGTGAGGAAAATATTCTTGTGAGGAAGAGTTCCACTAGTTGTGTGAGTGACTTGCTAGGTGTTTTGGAGCCTTCATTAGAATCTGGTGGTAGCACTAGTAATGCAGAGTTGGCTGTTGATGGTGGTGATGCAGAGCAAGTGGATGTGCATGAGGATGCAGTGCGGAGAGATTTGCATGAGGATATAGTGCAGACTGAGGAAGCTGTTGCATCTCAGTCTATCAATGAGTCTGTTCAGAGACCAGAAATGTTGAAAACCAAGTCCAAATATCTTGAAGACTATGTGATGGATTTTTCTTGTTTTTCTTTTATTTTATGTTTTAGGGTTGTTTTAAAGGGGGAAATGTGTTATGTTTATATTTAAAGTATATATTTAAAGTCATGTTTCCTTTACATTGTATTGTAACTATGCTTAGGTGCATGCTGTCTAGTGACTAGTCCATGGTTGTCTAGGAGACTGGAATGTTGCTATTCATGGAGCTCCAGGTTTGGTCAGTTGGATCCTGGCTGCTGATGATTGGAGATGCTGTTTAAGGGGCCCCTGTGGTGACTTCCTACTCTTGGAATAAACTTCTTCTACAACCTCACATGGATGATTCAGGATTCATAATTATGCAACATAACAAATACATCTATTCTTGGTGCCATATCTCAAATGCACAATTTTAGTTTTATACATTAGTTCACATAAAATATTTATTGCTTTGTCTGTTACTAGATATTTAGTTTACACCTCACATGTGCATAAGGACAGCTCCAGCATGCCACATTGCTTTGTTGTGCTGCCTAATCCTCTTGCCTTAAAAAAACAAGCAGCCAGCACAAAATCTGTTTCCTTGAAACTTGTATGATGACAATCTGGCAAACTTACCTGGTGCCCTTCACCATCGCGTTGTGCTAGTCTGATCCTCTCCCCTTCTGAAGGCACAGGCTCCCAGCCTGCCCTGCGGCCAATCCTGAAGTTGCTCTCATTCCATGAGAGCAGCTTCAGGATTGGCCGCAGGGCAGACTGGGAGCATCCTCGATTTGCGCTCCAGGACAGACTAGGGCTCTGTGCCTGCTCTCTCCAACCCAGCTGCGTTGCTGGGTTGAAAAGAACTTTCACTGTGCATGACGGTTTGGCCGGCCTGAGACGGCCAGCCAAATCGTCACCTGCAGTGAAGGGAGTGCACATACCACTCCACTCAACTGACATGTTGGAGATGCAGTAAAAAATAAGGAGGCCCTTAGTGTGTGGGTCCCAGCTACACATAAATAGTCTAGCCGTGAAGCAAAAGATATGCACGAAATATGGCCCATCATAAATAGTTGCAGGTGCCATTGAATCCCTTTCTAAAGGACAATAGAACAGCTGGAAAAGTCTCAGAGCGTAGTTTGAATAGCTTGAGGTAACCATACCCACAGCAATAGTTAATCTTCACAGTTTATGGTATGCAGTTGCATTAGGACTTCCCTGGCAGCAGAGGAAAAGCCAGAACAATTTTACTTGTGATAATTTGCAGCAACTGGCTTCTGCTGAGTTAGTGAAGGGTCAGAACACACTTAATGTCAAAGGAAATTGGCAATCTCTTTCCCAGCACTGCAGAGGCACTGATGAATGGAGAATTGCACCCCAATGAGGGGTCCATTCTTACAGGGCACTCCTCGTGTATTCCGTGTTACTGCATATGGTGAGGTCTAGCCATGCATTGACGACACAGCACTATCTCACTTCAGGACCGACCTCAAAGTGCAACAGCAGAGGAAAAGTGAGATAATCTTTGGCAGTAGGGCGCCTTTGGGATGACAGCCAGAAGAAAGAGCTTGGACCAAGAATATGCAGGCATTCTAATCCAACTGGGTTTTGAGCACCACATGTCATCTCTCTCTGCTTTCAAGAGGAGTACAGTGTGGGCAGATGACCACTTGTCTCCTGGATATAATACTAATAGTCCTCTGTCCAGGAAGAATTCTTTGAGCTCACAAGACCACATAAAATCATAGGCCAATCCAGAGAAAGCAGCTAGTCTTCCTTTTCTGACCATCTACATCTCGAGCAGAGGTGTGCCAGTTAGTGGGTCCTCTATGATCCTGGGCCTTTCCTAAAACAGTAGACATCTACTGTGTTGTCCTGCAATGGGTTTGTTCCATTATCACTGATTCAGGATGTCATGTCATGTTATGTTATAAAATCTAAGAGGGTGCATCAGAAAGAAGTCCAGTTGCAGTATAAATTTCAAAATGGTTCCTTTATTATCTGTCTTCAATATAGAAATGTTAAAATCCAGCCAAAGCGTTTCATTCCATATACTCCTGGAACTTCTTCAGGGCTCCAAACCGTGTATGGTGATTATTGTTTATTATCCATGTCACTTGATAATCCATATAATATAAAATGGAAGCTCCTTCACATTAGGTCTTCAGTCTATTTGGTGGCCTGCGGCTAATACCGAAAAAGTTCATCAGGCCCCATATTTATTACTGTGATAAGTATCAATGTTAGGAGTATTCTGCGGTCTGGTTTCCAGAAAGCAATATGATAATATAATGTTTTAATTGTTATCATTAATTAATTAATAGGTATATAGTGAACCTTGCCAGATTGTCAATGCAGTTATTCACTGCTAATCTGTCACAACAGTGAAAAACCAATGCTGTTCTTCATGATTGTGATGTTACAGAGGTAGAGCTTGCTTCCCTGGCCCTTCTGCCTCTCTGAAGCCCCAAAATAGAGCTGGAATACTTTTAGATGATCATGTGCCAGTATTTCAGTTCTCCCCTCTGCAGACACAATGGGCGCAATGAAATGAGGGTTGGGTTCTTGCATTGCTAATCGACATTCCTGCTTTCAGTCACAGGTCTACGGTGACCAGTGGCCCAAAAGACAGAACATTAAGCCATGGAACACAGCAGAAGTACAAGCAGCATGATCCGAAAGCGCATTGAGACTCTCACAAGTGAAGCAGCCATGATCTAATTGATTGATTGATTGATTGACTGAGAGCCTCTCTCAATGTAGTCCATATGCTCTACTATTTGGGAACAGTGAGTATAATAGTCTGATAGGGAATGGACTATGGTGGTTTGGCCTAAAGGGAGATGATGAGGGAGGGTGTCAGGTGTAGACACCCCATCATGCCGGATACTGGAATTAAAAAAAATATGACATATGAGGGGATCCATGCCGAGAGTGGCAGCACACCAGTTATACTTTCTAAAAAATACTTTTTTGGGGGGAGGACACTTCTGGAGGAGCACTGGCTGATAGGCAAGAATAACAAGTTAGGCACCTTCAGTAATGCTCATTCTCAGTGGCGGCTCGCCGAGGGAGTGCTGCGGGGCGGTGAGGCGGGGTGGGGGAGGGGAGGGGCAGGGTGGGAGGGTAGTGGAGTCCGACATACGACGGACAGGAGTAAGGTAAGTAATGAAATAAATAAAACAATTTACCTTGCGCTCGCTGCATCGCCGAGTTGGTGATGCAGCGCGCGCAAGGTAAATTGTTTTATTTATTTCATTACTTACTTTACTCCTGTCCGTCGTATGTCGGACTCCACTACCCCCCCACCCTGCCCCTCCCCCGCCCCGCCCCACCACCCCGCAGCACTCCTTCGGTGAGCCGCCACTGCTCATTCTGGTTGATACTCTATCTAACCACAAATTCTGCACCTTTAGACTATCCCCAGGCACCAAACGTGATCCAGATGATTTTTCAGCAAACCTCCATGCTCACCAAATTTGTGCAGCAGCACTTTGTGGCTGTTGCGGGAGGTGGGATTGTAGATTTGATTGTAGTTTGCGGCAGATGTTGCAGAGGGAGCAGCAGCTGCGTTTTCTTGTCCGTTGCTATGAAGTCCCAGTGGTTGTAGTTGGAACTTCTGCCTCCTCTCCCTCCTCTCCCTCCTCCAACTCCACAACCTTGTGGAATGCTGCAGTAATGGCCTTTATTGTTCCAGCTGCAGCTTTGCAGTCTCTCTGGCTCATGTAAGAGAGGAGAGAAGGAAATAACTCTAATTAGCAGTCCCCACTAAGTAAGCACGCGTTTGCCAAGTTAAACAAGGCTACTTGTTCACTTCTACCCTTACTTATGGCCAATGGAATTATTCCGCACCTCCAATATTTTTTGGTTAAAAACTTGTCACAATCCACCATCTAGCTCAAATGGATCAATGTTTATGAAAAAAGCACTTCTGGTGGTGCGGTGCAGTGGCAAATCCTTTGCAAAGGCTAAAGGATCACTTTTTAGTTGAAGATTACTTTATTCTGGTGTTTATTAAACTGGTACTAATGGGATTAAACTTTTGCCTAAACAGCATTGAAGTGTGTTAAATGGCAAAACAGTAAATTATCTTGCCAAAGAATGTGCTGTGTTATGCCACATAAATTGTATTTTCCTGTTGCGCAGTTTAATAAACCTTGCAACATAATCTAGATGTCATTGCCGCGTAATTCCAGTGGCCTTGCCTTATCCCATCCCACAACTCTTCCCCAGTAAAATGTATTATTCTACCAATAGACCAGCAATAATATAGATAGGCTGGAAAGAAGAGGTTGTTACGGGTGATTTTAGGGCTTGGTTTAGGGTTGCAGTAAAAGATGATTAGAGATGGAGCAAAGGTTCATACGGATTGGCTAGGTTTGAGTTTGAGTCGGAACGCACCAGGGTAAGGGAATATAGAAGTAACTGTGTAAGGGATGATGTGGACTGAACTGTGGGATGAAGAGGCTGGAGAATTGTCGCAGAGGAGGTTGCATGGGCTGGTGATACACATGCTACCAACAACAAAGGCAGAGAGGCATAGGTACAAACATGTTAAGAGGGAAAAACGTGTTATGGCTCCAGCTTAAGGTGGAATAAGTAATATTTTTTGACAATGCACAATTTAGATATGCAGTTGTAAAAATTACATTGTTTTATTGCTACATTTTTGTGTTTTTCAGAGGCTAACTTGTGTTTGCCGAATGTTTATGCCTTTACATGCAAGAAATGTCTAATATTCTGTTTTTTACATACACCCAATCACACTCACAGATGCTGAATGATGTTTTCATTTGAAGGTCTGGTCTTCTTGATCCCTTCTGTCCCTACACTCCAATCGACTAAAAAGAGCTCACTAACTTTGCAAGTATTCAGAGAGACAGAGATATTGTGTGTGTGTGTGTGTGTGTGTGTAATAGCAGTTAGACACGATGAAGTTTGTGTTTGCTATATACACAAAACATGCATAAACATATAAGAACTACCTGATATCCCACAGTGCAGCGGAAGCAGTGCAGAACAGTGTCCCTTAGTGACACTCGAAGTGAAGTTATACCACCAAGGTTAAATTGTAAGTTGATTAATAATTAATTACAATTAAGAGAGGAATATAATGTATGACTCGCCCCAGCGGCCACTTCCTGTCCCTCCACATCTGCTAGTTGTTGATTTTGTTCTGCTGCTATTATAAAGAAAAAGCATACATTTGTAGTACCAACTCCAATAATAAGCACAAGAAAAGTGTAATATCTCAAAAATTCAAAACTGTTGGTTGTGTGGGTGGGATATGTTGGAGAAGGGTAATTTCATTTCTAGTATGTGTTCTGTTGGGTTTGGGGAGTAGCTGGGTGTGTTGTGGGTGATGTGGATGTGATTTGTTGGGGAAGGGTTATTACTGTGTTTTTGTTGGGCTTAGAGAGGGGTGTGGCCATTTAGGATGGTGAGGTTTAGATTTTGTGAGTTAGTCTTAAATAAATATATTGCTGTTTACATAATGGACTCTTCGTTTATATTTAGTGTTAGTGATCTGCTTGAAGTTACTATTTGTTAAGCAATAGCATTAAGGGTAAAGTAGGGAAGGTCCAGCTAAAAAAAGAGGATCCAACCTGGCCCATGAGAAGAGAACAAAGAAGTTTGTCTAGTCCAACCCTACAAATGAGTTCCCTTCACAGGCCAATCTCAATGCGTTTTTTAAATTTATTTATTTTTTAACGAAACACCATATATCCATAGACACATTCTGTTTTCACATGACTTGGGTTCTGATATTGTACATTATTCTCTAAGGTGCTGGCATATACCTCCTTTACAGTAACATAGATTTCTGGGGACCGTTATACATTATAATTCTAAATTACTTCCTGCAGCTTACTTCTTTTTCACCTACGCGTCTTCGTCCTACATAGTATGTTGATGTCATGTCTGGTACTCAATTGCTTACACCATGATCTTTTAATCGCCCATCCGTTCCTTGTTCTCATGTTTTACTTTGCTTCTCTTCCCTTCCCACTCATGGATCCCCATTGCATGCTTGGTGTATTACATTCTCCCGTTCTCCCTCCGCCTCCCCTGTCTCCTTCCCCACCGGGTACTTTTGATATGGTCTCCACAAATTTTTGGGGCGAGTTTGAAGTGGTAATAGCTCACTGTACACATCTGACTGCGTATTACAGTGCATCATGTCTGCATGCCACTCCGCTATCGTAGGGGCTGGGCTCCTCGCCCAACGCATATCCATCCTGCGTTTGGCCAGAAGCAGACATATGGATACCAGTTTCCTATTTACTGTGTCCACCCCCTTGTCAAATCCTAGTAGAGCAAGCTTTGGGCCTATTGCTAGAGCGGAGTCAATAGTGTTCTCTAGTTCTCTGAATACTGTATCCCAAAAAGCAGCTATTTCCGGGCAGTGCCACGCGACATGTATAAAGTCAGCCCTGTGTTCTCTGCACCTGGGGCAATCTGCTGTTTTCTCGCAATCTATATCTAAAGAGTCTTTCCGGAGTGTAGTATACTCTGTTGATGTATTTAAAATGTAAAAGCCTATGTCTTCCATTTAGCTATACTGCCTTGGTCACTGAGCAGTCATATCGCCAACACTTATCATCCATTGTTCTATTTAGATCGCTCTGCCACTCTAGGCGTGCCTTTGTGACCCCGGGTCCACGTGCCTCCTGTGCTAGTGCATAAAACCGGGCAAGTAATCTTGCCTATATCAGAGACGTTAGTGCTGCAACATCCGGGGGCTCCTGCATTTCCTCCTCCAGAAGCTCCCGCAGTGCGTGCCTTACTCTGAAGTATTGGAAGCGCGCTAGGGGTCCCCGTGATGTTTCAATATCTTGCATAGAGTCCCATTGTCTCACTACCCCATTCCGGAATAGTTCTTCCATTTTGGTGATCCCCAAGTCTCGAAGTGTCTGTACTACACCTTTCTCCTGGCTCAACGGGAACCAAGTGCACCATTCTATCGATATGTGTGGGGAGTATAGTATAGAGCCAGCCTGATACTCTAGCAATTGTCGCCAAGAGTGGATCGTGGTGTTTGGTGAGTCATGTACTCCATGGAACCGTGATGGATTGCAAAACAAAGTGCGGGGAAGTGTATGCGGTAGTGCAGCATCTCTTTCTATGTGTAAATGAGGTAAATCCTGTGGGCCGTGGCACCAGAAAAAGACTGGGATACTTTGCGCTGCCCTATAATAAAGAGTTCTAGATCTGGCGCATTTAACCCCCCTCCACCTCCCCCCCATGTCATACGGCAGGACCAGTATCTTCCATGTAACCCTGGGCTGTTTTGCTGCCCAAGCTAGTATGAGCAGCAGTGATTGTAAAGTACAGAAGAAAGAACAAGGGAGCAATATTAGAATATTTTCAAATAAGAATAGAAATCTGGGGAGCACTACCATCTTCATGATCGCTATGTGTCCCGCCAGAGAAAGCGGTAATTTAATCCATCGTTCAATGTCCTCTCCTAGTTTGTGTATCGCTGTCCCATAGTTGTCTCTAATGACCTGTTCCGGGTCAGTGTGTATCTGTATCCCCAAATACCTGACTGGGCCTGTTGTCCAGCATAAGGGAACTTCCTGTGTTATTTTTGTTGTAGCAGGGGTGAGCGGAAATATGTTGGATTTATCTCAGTTGATTTGGAGGCCAGATAGACCTCCAAATCTAACCACCTCCCGTAGTGCTGGTGATAGATTTCTCTCAGGATCACAAATATATAACAATGTGTCATCGGCGTATGCTGATATTATAAGATTATAAAGCAAACACAAGGAGATGAT
Organism: Calotriton arnoldi; assembly: GCA_963921515.1. NCBI lineage: Eukaryota > Metazoa > Chordata > Amphibia > Caudata > Salamandridae > Calotriton > Calotriton arnoldi. Next base: position 139,998 of record CAWUFW010020765.1, read on the forward strand.
GGACCGAGTGCTGAAACTTTTCAAACACTCACCCCCAGTCACAGATCTGGGTTGAATCCATCATCGTTCTTTAGCGCACTTTGCCACCCCAGTTCAGACACAGCTATATGCAAATCAGTCTTGACCCTCTGCCTCATGGGAACAGCCCAGCCCGAACTGCCAAGCCATGTTTTCCCTGGACCGGGCACAAGCATCCTGGGACCGGTTTCGGGGTAACACCCCTCATCCGCCAGGCTAGCTTGAATCCAGTGGCAAAGTGAGCAAGGGACCCACGTCTGGGCATACCCTGCCAACTTAGGGCGAATAAAGCAAACACAAGGAGATGATGGACGGAGTGCTGAAACTTTTCAAACACTCACCCCCAGTGCCACTGGATTCAAGCTAGCTTGGCTGATGAGGGCTGTTAGCCCGAAACCGGTCCCAGGATGCTTGTTTCCGGTCCAGGGAAGACATGGCTTGGTAGTTCGGGCTGGACTGTTCCCATGAGGCACAGGGTCAAGACTGATTTGCATATAGCTGTGTCTGAACTGGGGTGGCGAAGTGAGCTAAAGAACGATGATGGATTCAACCCAGATCTGTGACTGGGGGTGAGTGTCTGAAAAGTTTCAGCGCTCCGTCCATCATCTCCTTGTGTTTGCTTTGTTTGCCCTAAGTTGGCAGGGTATGCCCAGACGTGGGTCCCTTGCTCACTTTGCCACTGGATTCAAGCTAGCTTGGTTGATGAGGGCTGTTAGCCCGAAACCGGTCCCAGGATGCTTGTTTCCAATCCAGGGAAGACATGGCTTGGCAGTTCGGGCTGGACTGTTCCCATGAGGCACAGGGTCAAGACTGATTTGCATATAGCTGTGTCTGAACTGGGGTGGCGAAGTGAGCTAAAGAACGATGATGGATTCAACACAGATCTGTGACTAGGGGTGAGTGTCTGAAAAGTTTCTGCGCTCCGTCCATCATCTCCTTGTGTTTGCATTATTAGATTATAGCCAGGGAAGCGTATGCCTCTGTGTCTGTGGTACTCTCGTAAGGCATAAGCCACGGGTTCCACCACTATGGCATACAATAATGGTGATAAGGGGCAACCTTGCCTGGTGCATCTTGTAATCTCAATTGGTGCTGTCACTGTATTGCCTACTCTGACTCTAGCTGTTGGGCTATTATACAGTGCTATGAGTTTCAGAAATATCTCCCCACTCCAATTAAGTGGAGAACAGCCTTCAGAAAGGCCCATTCTACCAAATCGGTCACTTTTTCTGCATCGAGGAACACCTCAATAGCCTTCACATTTGGATACGGAAGATCACTCCCTATGCGTGTGATGGAGCAGGGAAAATAAAAAATTTAACCCCTAACAAATTTTATAATTAATTAAATAAAATGTTCGTTTAAATGTATTAATCAACACAGTATGTGTGGGAATGGTAATATGC